>CM034704.1:22562130-22576244 GCA_020142125.1 Phrynosoma platyrhinos
TGGACTTCTGTAATGTGCTCTACATGGGGCTACCCTCATGCTTGGTCCGTAAACTTCAATTAGTACAAAATATGGCAGCCAGAGTGGTTTTAGGAACAGCAAGGAGAGACCACATAACACCTATATTAAAGTCTCTCCACTGGCTGCCTATTAGTTTCTGGGCCCAGTATAAGGTGTTGGTGATGACCATTAAAGCCCTAAATGGATTGGGTCCAACCTATCTCCAGGACCACCATCTCCCATACAATCCGCCCCACACACTCTGGTCCTCTGGGAGGAATTTGCTGCAGCCACTAAAAACTAGACTGTCTGCGACCTCCCAGAGGGCCTTCTCGGTAACCGCTCCCAGACTATGGAACGGCCTGCCAAACGAGATTCATCAGATTAAGACCTTGAGCAAATTTTAAAAAGCTGTTAAGACAGATCTCTTCTGGTAGGCCTTTCCTGACTAGATTCCCGGCCTCAGAAACCCCTCATCCTTCCCTCTCCCATTTTTGGATGCTGCCACTGCTTTGCTTTGCTATGATTTTTCAGATTTTTGTTGTTTTTATGTGAATTTATTTTATGTTGTTTTAATTAAGATGTTTTAACAGATAACTGGTTTAATATTTTTTTAAGGGGTGGGTGGGTTTGGGGTTGTTGGATTGTATATACTGGATGGAATTTTAATTGCTGTTAGCCGCCCCGATTATTGTCAGAGGGGTGGGGTATAAATAAATATTATTATTATTATTATTATTATTATTATTATTATTATTATTATTATTTTATTCCATTGGGGTTTTATCAACACAAGCCACAGATATAAATATATAGAACAGGGTCAGAAGAGTATAAGCTCGGCTCTAACCCTACTAAGTTCTTAAACTGTCTCTCTGGGGACCCCCATAGCTCCTCTCTCTTCTTGTATAAGGTTGTCAGATCTCAGAACCTACTCTGAGTCTCCAGGTTTTTGCAGACATCTCCGTGTGGCAGACAAGGGACCAAATTGTCCAATTTTGGGGGGCTCTGCTCAAATGATAGCACCAGATCATATGCAAATCTCCAGTTCAACTAGGTGAACAGCAATTTGTATAATTGGCAATGATTCATTAATCCGTTGCTGCAACCTCCTTTTTTTGGGGGGGGTCTATTTCTTTTGTTAACTTCCTTCTTTCTTCCCAGTCATTGTGGTGCCAGGACTTACCCTCTGCACTTCTCTATATCCAACTTCTGGCTAGGAGCCAGTAGGCTAGATTAAATGTTTCCTTACCCCATCTCCAAAATATCCCAATAATTCCCCCATTATATCATGTTCTGTGAACAGCCTCATTAACTAAAATGTATGACAATTCCCAAACAGGAAGATATGTTATGTGTGGCTATAGGTGGATGTGAGAGTGTGGATGTGTTTCAATGACAACTGTGAGCAAATGTGGTTGGTACTTATACCATAATGTTTAAAGACATCACCATGGAGACGTTCCTTAAAAAGGAAAAAGGCACTTCTAATATACACTTGTTGGTAAAGTTCAGATGGAAAAAGAGTTCAAGAGCAATCACTGAGGAAATGGAACATATTTTTTGTTCATAAGTTTATGAGGCAGTTGTGCTACACTGCCTCCTATGTGAATTGTGAATATGCACAATTAAATGCACTATGGGCAACCACATGCAACATGCTTGTATATCCATGCACAATGGGCAACCCTGCACAACAGTACCACATCTGGAACTCTGTTTCTGCAAACTTGAACTGAGTGTGACCACAATGGAGAAAAAATGCCTGATGAATTCTGTAAGGTATTTTACACACATGTAAGATGATATCAATAGAATTCCTGCCATGATATCTCACAATACTTTGCAAATTGGGAATTGTCTTTGGCTTCTTGGGTCATAGGGCGTTCAAATCTGGATTCCTGGATGTCAGCACTTTGGGGGAAAACCATGGCCTATTTTATTGTTGCAAAGAGTTTTTCAAGAGATAAGGGTTTTTTTCTCTCTCTCCCAAGTACCCCTCCCCCCAAATTGTTTAGAAAAATGAAATGCAAGATTTTAGTTTGTGATCATGCTTAAGGCATATTAATTATGGCTGACAAAATAACCATGGCTAAAGTTAATTTATGGAAATTTGCACACCATCATACAGGAGGGGGAGGGGAGTTGCACACTTTTCAGAAGGACCATATAATACGATTTCCACTTAAAAGATTGCTGGGGATTAAAGCAAGTCTACTTTAATGATTTTACTGCTGGCAGAGGAAACATGAAAGAAGTGCTAGTGTTTGGAGTAGTTTTGTGCTTGTGTGTGTGTCTGCTTTAAAGTCCAAACCTAAACTAAAGAGAAATTAAAGAACAAATTCAAAATGGCAGAGCACACTTGATTCTGGGTTAAGAAATTGGTTCATAAGAAAAAGAATTTTATAGCAAGTATAACCTATCATTTATCTCAGTGGCCTTAGTGTCCATCACTTCTGGACTACAGTAACTGTCTCCATTTCATCTGCTGTTTCATCTGAATATTTCTGTCAATGGATCGAACCTGAGAAATTCTACTCAAGCATGTTTTAGCAACATGATCCCGATATTCTGGAAAGGCGACACTGACAAGATGACTCAAAGCTGACAGGACTTTGCTTGTTTGTGCCTCATTTTTTCCCCTTTTTCTTTCAGAAGTTTCCTCAACCTCATCAAAGGCCTAGCAGACTCTGGATGACAATCTTTGTTCCTGACTGAACAAAGAAGAGGACATATTGTAAAAAAGATTCTTCAGATAGAACATACAGACTTTTTCTACAAACTGTCAGATAATGTGGAGTATATATTATGCATCAAAGTTTTGGCTCAGTAAGCAATGCATGCTTTCTATTATATGTCTTTGGCCTTCCAGAAAGTTCTACCATCTGACCTGTAAGCTCCTGTCCTTTGTTGTCACTCTTTAGAAGGAAAGGAAAGGTGTTCTTGTTTATTTCCTCTTTCTTTAGGTTGACTAATATCATGCTCTCTCCTTAATCTCCAAACATAGCATGGCCTACTCATTGGAGATTATCACAGCAAGCTTTTAAACCACAATTAAAGTTGGAGAATAGCGTCTTTGGCCGTCTTATTACATGACATAATCTCTGTCTCTGTTTCTTTGTCTTCAAACAGATAGTTCAGCATCCCTTTTCATTGATGGGGAAATCCATCAATATGCTCCCAGTTGTGCTGCTTTCTCATTACTACACTGATGCAGTAAGTTTCTCCTATTGTAATTCCAATAGTGGACAGTCATGTGGCCTTAGTAGGCATGATTCTCCCCCTCTCCTCCTTGTTATTCCCAAGTAGGCCGTTTTTGTTTTTGTTTTTTCCACTTTATTTTTTTTCTTTTATTTTTTTTAAAAAATATTAAATTTCATTAGATATCTTCATAATTACATTACAAATAAAATGAAAAAAGAACCCAAACAACATACTGGCTAGGGCATAGGGCAGAAAGGTGGAGTTAAGGAGAAGTGTGGAAGAGAGTGCAAGGATCCATCGGTCGCAAAACCCACCCAATCACAATATTGCAGAAACATGCAACAGTGTATGCTCGTAGACCAATGTGTTTGCATTTCCTTTTAAAGCGATTATGGTGAGACCAAGGTTTATGCGATAATGTCAACTACCTTCACCATCTCACTGCCAAGGCCTTCTCTATTTTGTTGGGATTTAGCTTCGATTTATTAACTCTTTCAGTCCACAGCAAAGTCCAAATAGCAGTTCATTCCTCTGTAGCCTCACCTAAATCAGATGACATTGAGAAGCAGGACCAGATGACTCCAGCATACTAACAATCTTATCTAGTAGCCTCAAAAAATTGTTAAAAACCATCAGGGATGCAATGGAAACTGACAGCTCAAATGCCATGGGAGTGACAAGCAATCCCTCACAGTACTGCTTTCTGAATTGATCCTACAGGTATAAGCAGAATCATCACATCACTTTGCTCTTCCCATCACCTCAGTCTGCAGAGCTTGTCCAACACAATTCCATAACCAATGATATCAAACACTGCTGAGCAGTCAAGAAGAATTGTCAGGGTAGCACCTGTTTCTCTTTCTCACTCTCAGCAGAGGTTGTCCATCAGAGTGACCAAGGCTGTTTTTATGCCAACCATGGTTGAAACCATGACAATCTTGACTTAAACTGAGACTGTAATTGGTCTGGAAAAGGTCTGGGGAACCAATGGCCCACCAGATGTTCTTGAATTCCCATCAGTCTCAACTAGACCAGCCAATAATAAGGCGTGATAGAAATTATAACAGTACCTCCAGAATAGTGTTCTCAGTTCTCAGTCCTTGGCCTTTAGACTCAGGGCTTGGATCTTCACCTCTAGCCCTCAGGACAAGGGGAAGAAATCTCAGGATGAGAGCACAACCTTGCAAATTATATACATCTGTGCATTCTTGTTGCTCCAGGATGTTTTGGAGCTGCTTCTGTAGATTATTTACTGTTTACAGTTCAAAGCAGAACCTGGAAAAACTAACAACTCTGTTGTTATTCTTGGACAACTCTCCTACACTGTTAAAAGCAGTGCTTTCAATGGTATTAAAAACAGAACTGGTGAAGGGGGAGATGTCTTTTGTTTTTGTTTTTTCTATCCATTGCATAGCTTGAACAATTTAATTTCCAACCAGAGAAATATTTTCAACTCTAGTAGACGTTGTGTTTATTTTGAATTACATAGGGTAAGCAATTGAGATTTAAGTTATTGTACTTAATGACATCAACAGGAGATATACTGGCCCTCAGGTTTTGGCCCCAAAATTTAAAAGCCTGATATTCTTCTTACTCCACAATCCTACTGGAAGCCACAGGTTCCCAATCTTGGTTGAGATAGTCAGCTTTATATAACGGCAAGAAGAGTTCAATAAATCCTCTTCCCATAAGGGCCACCCTGTCTCCATCATTATACACAATTTAATGTTTGATCAAAATATGGTCCTTTCAGGAGGCTTTCGATGGATGGTGACTATTGATTGTGACTGATGCCATGATGTTGTTGTTTTTTTATTTCATCTATATGCTGCCTTTCTCCCAGAAAGGGACCCAATGCAGTTCAGAGATAAAATCAGTTAAAAAATTTACAATAAACATTTAAAAACAATTACAATCATCTTGCTAAAACATTATAAAATTTAATTAAACATACAAAAGTTATAAAAACATTCTTTTTTGCTTCTGTCCAGTTTATCTTTCTTTAAATGAGCTCAGATTATTTTAATGCTCTCATTATTAGCTGTCAGAGATCATCTTACCAAAATTTCATAAAGATCTTTTTTTAGAGAGAGAGAAAGAAAGGACAGACAGTTTGTCCTCCATATATACCTCTTCCACATGCATAGATGTTGCCTCCAGGTAGATCTGCCTGATGGGCACATTTGTTGTTAAATCTTGGTAAAGTGAGTGCCCTTACATTGATGCAAGCAATTCCATTTTGCTGTCAGTTGTGTAGTACGGGCAACTTGGTTACTAGCCATGCGTAAAAGACAGTGTGGAGAAGGAGGGGAATTCTTCGCACGGCGTGTGACATTGTACTGTGGAAGTGCACATTAAATTAGAGTGAGAGGTTATAAGTCTGACAGAAACTTGATCTGTATTCCCTAATTATAGTCTCCCTTTCACAAAACTGACACAAAAATGTTAAGCCAAATTAAATGTTGTCTAATTAACGATCATATACAAGGCTTCAAAAGAAGAAAAAAAAGGAGAAGAGGAGGATGACACAGAGGGTGGGGAGGAGAAAGGGGAATGTCTTACATGTTATTTAGCAAAGTAGCATTTTAGACTTGCAAATGATCAGTCAACATGGATTTCCCATTATGGTTAACTTGCTACAAGGTTAAGTCTATTTCACATTCAGAAGTCAAGCCTTTAAAAGTGTGCTGCTTGGGATATTTATTGAAAATGAGGCAACATGGTAAACTACCCCACATCATAGGAGCTGGCTGAGGGCAACAGTTTATTCGTACCAAACTCCCATAGTGCTTCCAAGGTCTGAGCCACTGAATGACCATAAAACAAAAAGAAGGTATGTGTGCAGATCAGGATCACAGGGTTTTCTTGGCATGTTTCTTCAGAGGGGGTTTGCCATTGCCATCCTCTGAGGCTGAGAGAGTGACTTGCCCAAGATCACCCCAGTGGGATTACATAGCCAAACCAGGATTTGCTCCCTGGTCTCAAAATCCTAGTCAAACCACAACACCACACTGGCCTACCAGTTAGGTCTATATTTAGATCTACACCCAATGTAACAATTTAACAGAAAAGATGCTGCATCAGCAAAATTTTGCTGGATTTTATTTATTTATTTATTTATTTTGTATGTCATCTTTGTCCTAAATGGGGTCCAAGGGATCCAATATGTTACCACTTATACCAATGGTGGAAGTGGCAGTGTATTCTTTCTTAGGTTCTTTGGTATGCAACTACTTGAACTGGGACTCTGTCATACTACCGAGTTATAGCACTATGATTCCATCTTAACTGCCATGGCAACATTCTGTGGAATCCAGAGTGTCCTGGGATCCAGTGCACTAGAGTTCCCTGGCTGAGAATTCTAAATATCCCTTCCTAAACTTCAGAGGCAAGGATTCCAGAGGATGCTGCCAAAACAGTTAAATTTGGAATGATAGTGCTATAACATGCAATGTGAAAGGGGCCATGTTTCCATCATGGTTAACTTGCTACCTGGTTAAGCCCTTTTCAGATCATGGCCCCGTCTGCACAGACCAAATAAAATGCCTTCCAACTTCTTGGCAGGGGGACTGAATGGTGCATGGCCAAACAGCATTTCTAGTGCAAATAGATTGGATGATGTCCAGCCCATTCAGCACCAGAACCAGGATATGCCCCCTTTTGTAATGAATTTTTAAAACTTACTATTTACTCCAGATATTCCCAGAAGATTTAAAGCCATCCATTTTAATGTTTGGTGGCTGTTTAAAACATGTCCTCCTGGGCCACCCAGTGCCTCTGCTCCTGTTTCATATTGCTTATTCTGAGCTCAGAATGAGGTGCCTAGCCATGTAATTTAATTGTAAGCCGCTTGGATTGATTGTCATTAAGTGGGATATAAATAAATTATTTATTATTATTATTATTATTATTATTATTATTATTATTATTATTATTATTATTATGTGACCACTACTGGGCACCTTGTTCTGACTTCAGAGCAAAGCGACCCACAATGATGGCAGATGTGCCAGGTGGCTCAATGGAACGCACATGCAATCAGTCACCTGGCATTGGGATGGAGGGTCTTTGTAATGGAGAAGGCATATCCAGGACCAGGATACTCTGGACTGCCCTGGCCAGTGCAGACAGGAACCATTAGCTAGAGCCCATTCTTGACTTTGGTCCACCACATGCAGACCTGGAGATAGTTTCATCTGGAAGAATCACATGGGAGAAAAAGATGAGGATTGGTCTTCTCCCCCACCATGCCCCACATTTAATTTGAGAGAGATTTGCTCTGGAGAATCCTGAGAACTCTGAATTTATAGACACTTGAGGGGGGGGGGGAACATACCAAAGTATCAAGGAGCACCTTGTAAAATTACTCATTTACAGCCAACACTATTACTTTAAGTAATTGCAGACATGGAAAAATTGCAGCAGTCCTTCAATAAATGCACTTAAAATATCCTTTTCTAGTCCAAAGTCTTTCATTAAAGAAAATTGCTACATACACTTAAACCACCGAAGTTACTTCATTTTTAAGAGGCAAGAGGAGAACATTTTTAATCAGCAAATACACCAAGGCCTTGAACAGAGAGAACAGCACTGTTAGTTGTTTCCTTTACTAGAACAGGGCCAGCCCTACCATAAGGTAATGTGAGACAACTGTCACAGCTGGAGGATGCTGGTGAAACAGTAGTGGCAGCCTTTCTGCATTTCTCATGAATTTTTCTGCCATTCTTCTCTCTACTGGAGGATGGTAGTGTGTGATATACAACCTCTACTAGGTAAGGATGGGAAGAATGTTTACAGTTTTTTAATGATTAAAATCTACTTTCTTGAGTGTTGGGAAATCCTTACAAGATGAACAGGTGAGAAATGTTGTAGTTTGAGATTTATTCTGCATGAAAAAAAGTATATGGAAAACAGCACTTTCTGCAAAGAGAATATTGGTCAGAGATCTATGTCTATGCACTACTTAGACTGCATCCACACTGAAGAAATAATTCAGGTTGATGCCACTTTAACTTCCAGGGCTCAATGCTATGGGATTTGGGGAACTGTAATTTTGTGACACATTTAGCCTTCTTGCTCAGAGGGCTTTGGTTCCACAACAGACTACAATTCCCAGAATTTCATAGCATTGAGCCCTGAAAGTTTAAGTGGTGTCAACTTGGATTATTTCTTCAGTGTGGACACAGCCTTAGGTACATAACTTCCTGAGGTATCGGGCATCCTGACTCTAGAACTTCTCTGACTCTCTGTTGCAAAGGCCCTCTGTTCTGATTCCGGAAACCTGATAACATACAAGTCCTGTTGAGATGCCTGGAGCATCTGCCACCATCACAGGTTGCTTTACTCTGAGGTCAGAATAAAGTGCCCAGCCTCAATCACTGATTCAATCACAAAAAAAGGTGTCCACCCTCAATTGCTGCCTTGAGTCCCTATATTGGGAGAAAGGGGATATATAAGTAAATAAAATCCTCCTCCTCCTCCTCATCATCATTATCATCATCATCATACCCACAATCAGTGGTTGAAGGTGGAAGCAGACATTCTGGGCAGCTCAGCAGGACACATTTTAAACAGCTGCCTGAGGCTGGAATGGAGAGCTCCAGATCTTCCCGGAAGATCTGGAGTAAGTTATTTTAATTTGTTTTAAGGAGGTTATAGCCCAGTCTGTTGGCATCAAAACCAGATTTGGGGCTGGACATCATCCAGTCTCCCTGATGTGAAGATGGGGTAAGGCCATTTTATTTGGCCCGTGCAGTCATGTCTAAATTGGTCAGATATGTAGCATCTCCTGGTCTGATTCCCCCCAATCCTGATTTACTAGGCATCTACTGTTGTGCACCAAAAGAGTGTGTTCTCCTATTGATCAGGGTGCAGCAGACTGATGTTTCCACTGGAGATCACTCATGGAAGAGGGTTGGAAACATCAGCCTGATGCATCTTGATCAAAAGGACAACAGACCCATGTGACTTACTGTAACTGTTGCCCAGTAAGTTTGGAGAGGGGCATTTTTGCAATCCTTACATACTGGTATTTCCTAGACTATTGGCAGAAACATGGTGAATATGAATCAGTTATGAATGTGGAACACTAGTTTATGGATTCAAAACTGTGATTGTGAATTCCAGACAAGATTTCTTTGCAAAAAATAAATTTCTGTGCAAAAAATACTCCTGGGAGAGTCAGGCCAAGCCCAGAGGCCAAGGAACATATGCAGATCAAGGTCTATACTTTTCCTGTCCTCAGACCATGGAGAACCATTTCCAACATATATGTCTGTCCCTGGTTTCCACTCCACTAAATGCATCTGAGGAAGTAGACTGAAGTCTACAAAAGCTCATGCTGCCAATTTCTTTATTTCAGTTAGTCTCAAAGGTGCTACCAAGCACATTTCCAACCAAGGCAAACAGGTCAGATCACTTTTAAAGCAGCTTCATATGAAAGTATGTACACTATACCATCATAAATGTTTGAACACAGTCCGTAACTCCAAGCACCATGGTTTTCTTCTTGTTGACCAACTAACTCTTAGTTTTGAACCAAGGAGATTTAAGGTTCTGTATGATTTGTCAAGGATGGTTGCTTGGAAGGTGCTTTGTTCAGAGATGATAGCCAGGATTAAAATGGCATTGTATGTTCTGTTCCTCTTTTATGCTACTGAAGTTGAAAAATTACCAGTGGAGTCACGAGCTGGCTCACTTGTTTCGTCAACCTCTCTTGGCCTTGTTCAAACCTGTAAGGTGGCTGTCAAACAATCTTGGGTACATATGAACCAGAACTGACACTTGCTCCAAAACAATTTGGTGGCTTTGCTGTAGGAATGTGCAAAGATGAATGCCAACCTCAGGGTTTGTTTCCCCATTTTCTATGCTATTTCTTTTCCAAGGAGATACATCACCGTATCACCACCTCACTGTATTTTCAGCTACTCTAGTAATCCCTTGTCGTAGCCACCTTATTCCTTCCCCCCTCCATATATAAAAGCAGGTACAGTGTATTTGATTTGCAACCTGTCATGTTTCATTTCAATGATGAACTCATTGCACAAGAATATTTTTGACATTTTACACCAGCCGATGACATGAGTCCAATAGAAAGAGACTGGCCACCATGAAATGACTATGATGGAACTCAAAAGCTGCACAAATATGACTAGCTGAAATAGCTTAAGCAGTTGAGAAGCATCTTCCCTATAGCCTACCCCATAGACTAATAATGGTGGTAAACCTATATGGCTTGGACCCAGGTTATTTGAAAGACCGAGGGCCTCGGCAGACGGCTAATAGAGCCGTCCTTGAGGCAAGGGGCAGCCGCACGCTCGGTGCCCCTTCCTCCTCACGAGGTTGTCCAGACACGCTGCGGCGGATAAGTCAGTGAAAGTGCGCCGCAAGCTTTTGGGGTGCACTTTCACTGACTTGTGAAAGGAGCGCTATTTTAGCGCTCCTTTCAGGGAAGGGGAACGAGCGCCGCAGGATCGAGGCGTGGGGATTCCTCGGTCCTACAGCGCACCTTCCCAGGGCAGCCCCGTGCCGCCAGTCTGCTTCCCTCCCATATCTCCCTTTATGATCCCACTAGAGTAGTAAGATCATCAGAAGAGGCCCTTTTCTCTGTCCCACTACTCTCTCTGGCTTGTTTAGTTGAAACAATGGAGATAGGGCCTTCTTGGTGGTTGTTCCCAAGCTTTGAAACTCCCTCCCCAAAGAGGCCAGGAAGGCAGCAGATAAAAACATTGTTTTGCCATTAGGCTTTCTCAAACTGACAAGGGTTAAATGTTCTGTAATTCAGATTTTAAGGTTTGCATAGAGTTTTGAACACATTTAAAATGTTAATGTGTAATATTTTAAACTTTTTAAATTGTTTAATTGGTTTTTTAAACTTTGTATCTACATTTGTAATGCTTTTGTATTGGTTTCAAGTAGTAGTATTTTAATTTTTTTGGTAGCCGCCTTGAGTCACTATATTGGGAGATAGGCGAGATAAAAATAAATAAAATAACAATAAATAATAATTCCTTTAGACCAGAGCCCCCAGGAGGGATGAGATATCCAATCTGTTGCAGAATATATAAATTTCAGGACAGGAGCATTTGGATGAGGAAAGTGCAAGCCATGGTAGTAGCCATTATTTTCATCTTCCTTCCAGATTTGTTCCCTGATGATCTCTAGGTTCCCATCCTTAGAACTGTAAAAACACAAGTGTGACAAGTGTAATATTTTATTTATTTATTTATTTGCTGCTAATCTATGTTTCATTGTACAAACCTCATCATTCAGAGGCAAATAATTCAGAAGTAAGCAAGCTACAAAGCACAGTAGCTTGTTTACAGTTATTTCTTTGGAGGTTCATGAGAAATTATCAACAGCTGTGCATTGCTTGCCATCATGAGATACATCTACAGTTCTGCATCTGATGGAGTGGGATGGTGTCCATGAAAGCTTATGCCAAACAAAACTTTGTAGCCTTTAAGGTGCCACCTTTTAGATTTGAGATAGGAATTCTAGTTGGGAATCATTCTTATCCCTATTTGGAATGAGCTGGGATTCATTCTGGAACCTTGTACATACACAGTATGTGGTCAACCACAGAGTTATGATCATATCAAATCTACATCCAGGTTCACTCCTTGCAAGGGATTTACAGAAAAGCATAGAAAGTTGTAGTTCACAGTTACCACAAAGAATATTGTGATAGAAAGAATATTCATAAATATTCCAGAATTATTTTAAAAAAGAACAACACCCCAAACAAACATGTTTTTCAAGTGTTGAGAAACCCTAAAAAGAAGAATCTTGGACTGACAAGAATCGTCACAGTTCAGTACTTACTCTCTAGAATTCTCATATGGTTGTTTCTCACAGAAAATAGCATTTTCTGCATGGGAAATAATATTTCCTAGTAAATAATATTTTCTGCACAATGCATGGAACAGCCGCATACGAATTTTGCGCAAAGGTCCCAAATTGCATATAGGCTTCACAAACCAAGCAGTTGTTTTGAAGACTTTCTCACAATGGGAAGAACATTGCTAAAATGACTTGCTGCTTCCTTTGAGAAGGAAATTAGTGGATAATTCCATCCCTAGTTGGGACTAGCTGTTAAATTTAAGCCAATGCTTCTGGTTCATATATTTGTTCAGGCAATCTTTATAGAGCAATTAGATTAATATTTTTTTTAATAACTATACTTTTCAGGGTTGTCCTGTCCATTAAGTTTCCCCCCAAAATGGCCCCCCCCAAAAAATCAGAGTTTTATTTTATTATTATTATCATTATTTTAAAGGCTGGCATACAACTGGATTTTATTTGGGTCTTTTACCCTCTCCCAACTGGAATCTGCTATAAGATGGTAATATGATAGCCTTTGACAAGCTGAACAGTTGTAACAGGCGGCTGTTTAAAGTCTTTACATGGCCTGTTAAGAATGAAAACTGCAGTGAAGCACAGCTCTGTGACTGGGGTTTAAGCCTGGCTCAACCACCACACTGTGCTTAAAGATTTTTTTATCCCATTAATTTAAGGAATGAATCCCTTTGGGTCCTTCTAAACATCTACTGCCTAAAGGTCATTAAAGGCCCACATCTGACTTTTCATGTTGTTTCACTCAAAAGCATTTATGCTTAAAATGCAATTAAACTCAAAAGAAGAAAACCCTCCCATTTCATACCTTTCTCCATTTGCCTATACACTCACACATACACATACCCTACAAAATAATAAAAGAAAAGAAAACAAAATAAAGAATATAAATGAAAAAGAGCTGAACTTTTGAGAAGCTTTGTCTGGGAAAACTCCACATTTCAAGCACATTATGGTGCGACATTTGCCCAACTGTTCTCACAGCATGCAATTAGAAGTCTAAATACTCAAGGTAATGGGCTTCTAGTGGGATTTCAACTCGCTGATCTTTTGCAAACAATAATGCGGCAAGACTGGCTGTCCAATGAGGTGTCTTATTGAAATATCCCAGGCCGTTTCACTTGTCACAGCTGTCGTCTCCACCATTTGCACTTACACTGTGTTGCTTTCATTACAAAAATAGAAATTTGTGTCCTTCGCACTGTTATATTACTAATGCTAAATATTTAATTCCCCCGGGTGCTAATTATGGTCTTGCAGTGGCAACACTGATTCTACTTTTTAATAACAACTGTAAAAGCAATTTGAGCATTTTTTTTTACAATTAATTAAATACATAGTCTACCAGTAACCTCTTGTCATTTTGCCCTCCAGGACCTGCGCTAATTTGTGTGGAATAAAAATGTTTTGAAAAATTAACGGATATGCTAGCCTGCTCCCTGTTATTCTATTAAATTAAAAGGGCTGTCGAATCAACACGATAACCTAATAGTTACAGGCACAGTACATTCCGTGATGTTCAAGGAAAGCGGAGAGGTAAGATGAGTGTTCAAACACCACAAATGTTTACGAGAACCTAATTAGCAAAGAAGAGAGGCAATCAGGGAACATGCTCAAAGCAAGCATCAGCCTGTGGTGACATGCTAAAAGGCTCTCAAAGACAACATTGTGTGTTTACTGGTTTTCGTTAAAGTCAGACTCTGCTCCGGAGCAGCAGAGCAGCCATTGCTTACTGCCTGTGCTTTAGATCTGCTGCTTAATTTTCAGAAAATGAAGCTGGCTAAGCTAAAGAGATAAAGGGAGCTATATGTAGGGTATGGCCAAAATGGATGGTTTTGAAAGGGCTTAATGCTTCTCCATGTGCTGCCATCACCACTGTACCCTAAAATCAACAGCACATCATCACAGCTGTTAACCTACCCAGTCGCACTATGAATGTAAGAAGAGCTATGTTGGATCAAACCAAAGGCCAATGTCATCTAATATTTTGTTCACATGGTAGCCAAGGAGTCTATGGGAAAACCATCAGCAGGAGCTGAGTGCAACTGCACCCTCCA
>CM034704.1:22579026-22592088 GCA_020142125.1 Phrynosoma platyrhinos
GCTGCAGTCATCCACCTATTTTAAGTGAAGGAGGAACGCATTTTAGAAAAGCAGAGAATACTCAGTGGACATTTTATGTATTCCTTGACTCATTCAAATATTTACCACCCTCAAGATGACTAGCAATATCCACCAGAAAAAACTCTCCAAGGAGGTGGAGGAAGGTAAAGCAATAATGTAAACAAGAGTTAATCACAGATAATGGCAAAACACATATACAGACACAGCAACAACACTTTTCTCTAAACTCAAGCAGAAATAGAGACCAGAGAATAGAAAAGTTAACTTTTTTTTCCAGAATGCAATACTTAGGATCTCCAAAGCTCTGACGTTTGGGAATTCTGGGAGCCATAGTCCCAAAAAAGTTCAAAAAAAGAGACCAGGTAGCAAAACTCAATTTAACCTACATGGGAGGTCATGCAGATGAAACAAGCTTGTTTTCTGCTGCTCCTGAGACTAGGGCAGTGTCCGCACTGACAGGAAAATCCAGTTTACTGTTGGAGCTTCTGGATCCATTGAGGGGATGAGTTGTCTGCATAACCAGAACCCACAAGAAGTTAATACCGGCAGCACTGTACGTATACTCCCCAGGAGACCCCTGTCCCTCTTTTCCCATGGCTTGTGGGGACAAAAGCCATGCCATTGAATATTGATGCACTGTACCGACGGTATTGTTGGGCTAATGTGGATGATGAATACACAGTGTAGCATTACAAGATATTTCACAAACCATTTATTGCACTTGGATCACTTTATTCATCCTTCAATTCCCCTAACACATTTAATGCCCAATGTGAGACATGAACATTCGCTTTTGTATAGGTGAATTACTCAGGCTGAGAAACTAGTGACCCACTCAAAGAACATATAAAAGATCACTTAAAACAAGACAGTTGCTTTTTCATTACCGTGTGGCTTGCTGACAGGAATGGTCAATGGGTGTGCTCCCATCCCAAGGTGCCACTTCCACTGTTGAATTTCTTAAGCCCCTACATTTGGCCCTCCTGGGATGCCCCAGATGTTCTGTATTCTGTTGCTACTTATAGTGCATCTACACTGTAGAAATATTGCAGTTTGACACCATTTTAAGTGCTATAGCTCTATCCTATGGAATCCTGGGATTTGTAGTTAGCAAGATCTTTAGCCTTCTCTCCCAAAGAGTGCTGGTGCATCACAAAATTACAAATCCCAGGATTCTGTAGGATGGATTTACTCATCCATAGTTGTTCAGTATTCATTATCACTACTCAGTCACAATTGTGATGCTCCCATAACTCCCATCTCACAACCTATTTCACTGGGCATCAGCTGTATATGGAAAGGTCCTTTCTGGTGGCAATTGGCACATAGATGAATGACATTGCTGTCAGTTCTTGTGGCGGAGACTTCAAGGCAGAAGAAGTTATTTCCTTGTTGTTGTTCTTGTTGCTGCTGATGCTGCTGATGCTGCTGTGTATCTTCATATCATTTCTGACTTTTGGCAAGAGAACCTATCATGGGATTTTCTTAGCAGGATTTGTTCAGAGAAGGTTTGCCATTCCCTCCGCCTGAGGCCGAGACCATGTCACTTGCCCAAAGTTACCCATAAATTTTCATGGTCAAGCAGGGACTCAAACCCTGGTTTCCAGAGACTTAAGTCCAACACTCAAACCACGACATCACAATGTTATTTCTTTAAATATAGCTGGTGTAGAATGATTTGGATGCAAACTCATCAGTCCTCTTAGAATATTATACCCTTTGCACTCTTGGACTAATGATAGATAAGATAAGAGGAAACACCCACAAAGATTCCTAAATTTAGATAAGTGATATCTGGCACCAAGGCCTTTGGAGCTCTGAACACTGAGGATGGAACTGTCTAGTTGTTGTGTTTTCTGCCTCAGGAATAATTTACATCCTGTTTTCCTCCCAGCAAGGTAACTAAGGAAAGTGGCATATGGTCCTTCCAAAAGGACACCAAGATAAAATATGACAGGTCAACCTGGTGATAAGATCAAATGAAGGCAAACTGAACCACACTGAAATTGAAATGTGTGCACACAGTAAATAAAGAAAGAGGAGGGGAATGCTTCCACGGTTGTTGAATTATGAACGAGGTCTGTGGCTCCAGCTGTTGCCGTCAGCCCAAGGACGCTGCTTTAGCTGGGAAATGGAGCCTTTCCTAAATGAGAGAAATAAAAACAATTCAGTTAAGATGGGTGAGAGAGAATGAATGAACAGAGTCATTTTATACTATTAAAGGGGATGTGAGAATAAACTAAGCCATCCTTTTCTTTCTAAGAACAGGAGGGAAGGGAGGGATAGATAGACATCACTTGCCCTTATAAAACAAATAAATACCAAGAATACTGAAGCTAGAATAGATTGGACAGGTGTCAGAAAGAGAGAAAAGTCTTGCAATGAGAAGCTGACAAATGATTTTATATAGATCAGTGTTTAATATTCAACTACCCAACAATTGAAGATGAATAATTTCTACTTTTCCCCCTCCTCTGAAGAAAACAAATATTTCTGCATCTGAGGAAGTAAGCCAAGTCAAAGAAAGCTCATGCTATAACTTCTTTCAAAGTTAGTCTTAAAAATGCTGCAAGATCCCTTTCCATACAAATATTTCTGGGCAGTTCTCACCTGGTATTTGCACATCCCTTGGTGTTTCAGGTAATTATTCTGTTTATGTCAACAGCAAAGGACATCTTGAATCACCTTTCTGGAAGACCAATAATTTACACATGTTCATTTTTTTATGTACCTGTTGTATTTCATTGACCATTGTGCAACAACTGTATTCAGTTTATGCTTCCATAATAAGAGTCAGTGTAGTACAGTGCCTTGAATGTTGGACTATAACACTGGGAGACCAGAATTCCCAATCAGCCATGGAACTCTACTGGATGAGCTTGGACAAGTCATGCTCACTCAGCCTCAGAGGAAGGCAATGACAAATCCCCAAGAACAAACTCTGCCAAGAAAATCCCATGATAAGTTAGCCTTAGAATCACCTAAGCCCTAAGACTTGAAATTCACCTCAGGGTCATAATAAGTCATAAGACTTGAAGTTCTTTTAGGATCACCATAAGACTTAAAGGCACACAACAATGAGCAGGTGGTCCAGAAATGTAATCATTTCACATGGACCTAAATCCTATTTTTGTGCCAACTAAGCACTGAAACAATTGGATTTACCTATATATTGACTCACTGTTCAACACCTGAATGAACGTGTCTACTCTAGTTGGGTAGACAGTATTTCATCCATGCAGTCACCCATTCTTGGACGGTGCATGACTGTTCATCAGAGCTTTCAGCATGCTATCTTATTTACTTGGCTTGCAAAAATACACACTATGTATTCACCACTGCACAATAGATCAATAAAAGTAGGCACATTGGCAGATACACAATGTCAGTATTCAGCAGAAGGGTGGTGTAGCACAACTATCATGTAACTATATGAGTGTAGATTTACACTATACAAGATAGGCTCATTTTCATTTCCTTTTATGTTGGAAGTACTATATAGCCATCAAGACTAGTAGCTATTGACAACCTTATCTTGGACGAATTTGTCCTTGCTTATCTATTCCAAACATTCACAGTATGATCAAGAGTCAGTAGGATAGAGTCCAAAGCATCTGGAGAACATCAGAATGGAAATGCAAACATAGGAAGCTGGCTTTGTCCTGAGGTAGATTATTGGTTTCTTTTGCCCAGTGTTGTCAACAGCTTTCCAGAATCAGACAGGATTTTCTAGCCCTGATTTTCCAGATGTAAAGCACTGGACTAGACTGGACTGGACTGGACTTGGGAAT
Source organism: Phrynosoma platyrhinos (assembly GCA_020142125.1). Classification (NCBI taxonomy): domain Eukaryota; kingdom Metazoa; phylum Chordata; class Lepidosauria; order Squamata; family Phrynosomatidae; genus Phrynosoma; species Phrynosoma platyrhinos. Next base: position 22,582,839 of record CM034704.1, read on the forward strand.
TTCTAGACAAGATGTTATATCACTAAGTATACTGTAATCATTCCACAGATGGAACAGATCCCCTCTCAACACCCCCAGGGCTCACCCTTTCGCTGTGATAGCCCACACACAGCTATTCAGTGGCTTGTGGAGAGCAGGGATACATTGGAGAACCATCTGGTTATGTCCCCATAGCCAGATGCAAAATAATAAAATCATCCACTATGGTCATCTGAAAGTCTTAGTGGGTAATGTAATTGTGCTCTATCTAGCTACAGGGACATAGCCAGATGTTTCTCCAGACCCCTCTACTCTCTACCAGCCACTGAATGACCATGGAGACAAGGGGCTGTTCCAGTGAAACATTAAGACTTGAGGCTCTTTGGTAATTGCAGAGCAAAGAAAAGAATGCGAGCTTACCCAACAAGCAAAATAAAGATGTATATAGGCCTACACTGGAGTTAGGCTTATGTCACTCAACAGGATGACAACCACTGTGTGCAAAGTGGAAACATAGTTGTGGTGTGTTCATAGTGTTCATTTGAACTTTGAACTTTGTCTTGCAAATTGCAATGTCTGCCCAAAGGCCCAAAACCTTCCTACATAAGGACACTCATAATTTAGAAATGCACTGTTTCATAGCCATTGGCACAGAGCACCGCCGCGTATTCCCTCCATTGTTTAATGCCAACTGGTTTATAATGCTGCATATTTTCGACAGCCAGCCATAAAGAATGAAAAGCTCCTTTTGCTACCAGCTAGAGTGGGGTGGGAGGAAGAGAGCCTCTTTCCTTTTGCCTTCCTTTGAAGAGCTCATTTTCACATTACTCAGGCTTCATTATGCTGAATCAATATTCGTTTAGTCACTGAGGTTATTGACATATTTTAAAATAAAAGTATACCCTTCAGCTACTGCAGTCATTACAGGTAATTTGTCTTGTCAGAGACCCAGGGAATATTATCCCCCGTCTTTCAGAAGCCGACAGCCCATGGAAATATATCCCCATGGTTACAACTGTAAATAATTTTAAGGTAAAAATATTGAAAAATCAATGGCTGTTTCCTGCAATCTGTCACAAACAAATCAATCATCATTCCCACAGCCGCCAAAGGAAGGATTTCGAAGGAGATGGGAAAACAGGTGCAATTCTTGACTGGAATCTCTCATTTCAAAACTTACTCCACATAATGGTGTCATCATTTAAACACTTAGCAGCCACCGTTGCCGCTATCGTTCTCAGCTCTTGATTGGTAAAAAGCAAGAAAAGGGAAAGAAAGAAAAAACAGAAGGAAGACAGGAAAATGCTGTCGCTCCCATGTAAACAAACCTCCTGTTCAAAATCCTTGCAGCATTAAGTAAATTTTCACCAATCGAAAAATCGTCTCTTAAGTCCATCCACAAGCTTGGAGCAAATCAATGCCTGCCCTTCCTCATAAAGATTCTCTATAAATTCACCTCTGAAGATGGATTATGCTCTAAAATGTAATCAAGCTTGCAATTTAGATATAGACACAGATACTCACACTAACTCGGCTGTTTGTATTGGACCAAGCTGAGTGTTCACCCGTTCCAGCTTCATTTGGCTACACAATTCCAGTTCCCAAAGGAAACTGGACAGCAAACAGACTCAACACTGAGTTTAGCTGGATGTCACTGGGAGACCTTGAGAAAGTCACATTCTCTCGGCTTCAGAGGGAAGCTCCTTTTGAACAAATCTTGTAAAGAAACCCTATGATAGGTTTGCCTTAGGGTTACCATTAACCAGAAACATCACGAAGGTGCATAAGGTACAGAAAAGAGAAGGGAAGGAAGAATTAAAACCAGGATTCTTCCTTTCAGATTTACATTTCACTATGATTTTACATCAGACTCCCAATATTTGACATTAGCAGGACTAGCAACTGTAGGGTATATGGAGGAAAACCCTGTCACATACAAAAATATATATATTGGAAAAAGTATTTCTCTAGTGTTGAATAATTCCAATAAAAAGGGTCCTGGGCTGACAAGAATCTTTGTAGTCCAGAACTTGTTCTCTGCAAAACTTTCACATGGTATTTTTGCACAGAAAATAATATTTTCTGCACTATAAATTGCAATTTATGTGCAGAAAATTGCTCATAAAATGCTGTTCTCCGTGCAAACATATTATCTTCTGTGCAGAAAATACTGTTTTCTGCACACAGAGAAATGCATACAAATTTCATACAGAACATGTCTTGAACTCAGAATAATCTTCTAAAATGACAGTTTTCAAACTGTTTCTTCCACTGAGAAGAATATTGCTTCTTGATTCCTTCTAGAAGAAAATTAGCAAAGAATTCCATCCCAACAAAAAAAAAATACTCTACAGTTCTGAACATTATTTCTGCCACCTACTGAAGATTTGCAGAAGCACTGTGAGCAACTTTGCAACTCAGCACAACCTCTGGAAGGAAGAATATAATCTCTGCTACAGATCCAGGGTTGTGTATGGAGTAGAGGGTTGAGGCTGGGTTTGGAATATGAAGCTCCCATTTCACAATGTGTCATGAAAATCCTTGCAGCAGTTGTTGTGAGGGAAAGAGCCATAACCATCCTCTTCAGCTCACTGGTAGAAAGGTGGAATATAATAACAACAAATAACTAATCAGTTATAGAGCCAGCATGGTGTAGTAGTTTGAGCATTGGACTAGGATACTGGAGATCAGGGTTCAAATCCCAGCTCAGCCATGGAAACCCACTGGGTGACCTTGGGCAAATCACACTCTCTCAACCTCAGAGGATGTCAATGCCAAACCCCCTCTGAAGAAACTTACCAAGATATCCCCATGACAGGTTCACCTTAGGACTGCCATAAGTTGGATGTGACTTGAAGGCACACGATGATGACAACAACAACTATCAACTATATAATAAAGATCTGTGGTTTTACAACAAAATAATTAATTAACAGATAATATTGGTTAATACAATTAATATAAATCATACTGATAAGACTGGCTTTCTCCAAAAAGTTCCTCCTTGCATTCTCTCCTATAGCAGACCATAAATGCTGGTCACTCTGGTGGCCATGAAGGTCCTTCCACTTCAGAAACACAAATATAAAAGCAAAAGGTTGTATAGGTAGAAGAGATCTGGCCTAAAATTCACAACCACAGTTTTGAATATGTAACATAGAGTTATACATTGTTTGTAGGAGAGGTAGTGTAGCACAGTGGTTTGAGTGTTGGACCATGACTCTGGAGATCAGTGTTTGATTCCCCACTTGGCCATGAAACCCATGAGGTGACCTTGTGCAAGTTACATGTTCTCAGCCTGAGGGGAAAGCAATGGCAAACCTCCTGTTAACAAATTTTACCAAGAATATCCCATGGTAGGGTCACTTTAAGGTTGCCATAAGATGGAAAGGACTTGAAGATGCACAACAACAACAACAACAAACATATTTGTATTCATGATCCTTGAATATTTAATAGTGCAGGAAATGTGTAGAGACCGTAAAAGTCCCCCAATCCTGACTTATCCATCAGCAGTTGCTGAGAGCAATGAGAAGGGGTATGCTCTCCTGTCAATCTGGGCATTGCAGACTGGTATTCCCACATCTACCCACACACTGGCAATACACAGCTAGTAGTGATGACCCTCAGCCTCTGCCACCTGAGGCAGTTTGCTCACTCTGCTCATGGTAGAACCAGCCCTGTGTTTCCTAAGAAATGCCAGTGGATTTAATCTTTACTCATTCTTCCTGCTACTGCCAAGATTTAGCAAACAAAGGTATTGGTTAGCAATGTCCGTGAAGGAGAGGAGATATTCTTCATGACTCTTGTGTAAAGTCTTTTTGCTTGCCGTAACAACCGAATGGAACCGTTCCAATCTTAAGGGCAAACCCTCTAAACCTTAGGCAGTTATCAAGAAGGCAATGAAACCACTCCCTGGAGAAGTGAAAGCTACTGATGAGTAAGCATTCTGAGTTTTACACCTGCTTCTCAAGGCAAAATATCCAGTACACCTATCACTCAGCAAGAGACAAATTGATTTAATAAATACGTTTTCAAAAGGACATCCTGTTCTTATTTTTCGGCAGCCATTTCTACGCAACTTTTCAAGAAAGAGCCAATGTTCTCTCAAGCCTTGTCCAACCTGTTTTTGAGTAAATGTTTTAGCATTCTTTCCATTTGAAGAAGGAGGGGGGAAGTACGAGAGAAACCGTCTTCTCCTAAAATAAGTGGCATTTAATTAACATGAAGCCAAAAGAGAGAGAAGGAGGGAGGATTCCATTTTGTGCACACAGCAATAAAATTGGGCCATTCAAGTGATCATTACCAATTTCAACACTCCTGCTAAGGACATGTAAGGAAAAACATTTTCTTAACATAGTGCTTAATTTGTCTGTTAACAGTTTCTGTGAACTGTCACCTTAATCACATTTTAAAAGATATGTTTTGCAACAGTTTCTGTGAACTGTCATAGTAATTACATTTTTAAGAAAGACAGTGTCTAAATCAGTGTATGGCCTGAATCCTATTATTCATCTCAACCAGAGTAGAGGCAATGAATCAATTGGATTTGCTTTTATGTTGACGCACCATTCAACTGTTAACTGGGTCTACTCTAGTTAGGACTAACCTACAGGATTCCATAGGATGAAGCCACAACAGTTAAAGTAGTGTCAAAGTGCATTAATTTTTTTCAGTATAGCAGCAGCCAGAGTCCAAAAAGTAGTCAAAAAGTAGCTTTCCAAAGTCTGGGCTTGTTTTGTTTGCATTCATATAACATATGATGATGGCAATGGTTTCAATTTATATGCCAGCCTTCCATATAAAAACTTACCATCTTATATTAAAAAGTACACAGCCATAGTTGCAAATTACAAACTAAACTCACAAATCTAAAATCACAAATCATTCAGGTTTTAAATTTAAAATATCTCAAATCATAAATCGCATGCACCTCTCAAGTGCAAAAAAAACCAGCAAGACAAACAAGTAGTCAAAGACAAATGAAATACTTGGCTTTTCCCAAAAAGTTTGCACAAATTAATATTTGTGTGGATGACAAAACTGTGTGAGGATCACCAGAACTCCAGGAGAGTGGGATCCATTACCGAGTTTACATCTCTTACATTGCTCTATTTCTTGCTTATTATTTTTGTTAACTGCTTTGAAATCACTGGTGAGAGGAAGCTTATAAATGTCAAAATAATAACATGTCCTTTCATACAAAAATATGGAGAAAACTATGACTGAAGGATATAATTATTTGCTAAATTTCTTCTCAAATGAAGCCAGGAGTAATTTTAGCAACTGTCTTCTCACTGTGAGAAAGTCTTCAGAAACTACACACTTCCTGTAGCCTATTCACAATTCAGAACTAATTTTACACAAAATTCACACAGAATTGCTTTGCACAGAAAAACTGCATTTTCTGCACAGGAAACAGCTGTTTCTGTGCAGAAAATAGCATTCCTGAGTAGAAATACTGGTTTCTATGCATAAAAATACTAGTTTCTGCTCAAAACAACCATGTATAAATTTTGCACATAGTAAGTTCCGAGCTGCGAAAATTCTCATCATTTTAGGATTCTTCTTTGTAGGAATTCTCAATTTAATTTACACACACATACACACACACATTTATACATTCTTTCCATCTTTGCACTTTCTTCTGAGTACAGATGTCTAGAATTACACTGTTTAGATCATGGGCTAAGAGTTCAAGTCAGGTTTAACTTTTCCAAACATCTAGTTTTCTAGAGACAGGATCTTTTGTTTGCTTGTTTTAATTCTTTTGTGCATGGAGTAGCACTCCACCTAATGTGTTTCCACCATCAGCAGCACAGTCTAGACATACCTTTATCACCTGAAGGCAAATGATGCTTGAATTTATCCAGAGTACAAAGACAGCCACATCTCTGAATGCAGCCTCAGCATCTCCACATTTTGATTCATGTTTTGGGACAACCTATTCAGATAGCTGAGGTTTCAAAAAGGAAAAAAATACCTTCCTTAATCACACATGTAAAATTAAAACAGCAGCCCAAATGGCTGATACGGAGAAATGAAAAACAATGAGTAGGAGGGTTAGGACAGGGACAGGAGGAAAACTTTTGAGCCGGAAAAGAAAAACCTGTATAAACTCTCCACAATTTCCCCATGGGTAAAATATGAACATTGCATTCCAGAGGAGCAGCCATGTTATTCTGTCACAGCGAAAACAAAGCAAAGAATCTTAAAGTTCTTTAAAGACTCCAAAATAAAAAAGTGGAAGCTTATATTCTAAAATACAGGGAGGGACAGCTTGCAGCTCTCCAGATGTTTGGGAATGGCAACTCCCATGATTCTTTCCCATTGGCTTTGATGGCTAGATCTGTTATGAGTTGGGAGAGATAAAGGACCAGAAAGCCAGAGTTACCATCTCTGCTGTGTCTTCAAGTCATTTCTGGCTGATGGCAACCCTAAGGCGAATCTACCATGGAATTTTCTTGGCAAGATCTGTTCAGAGGAGGTTTGTCATTGCCTTCTCCTGAGGCTGAGACCAGCAAGCCTTTAAGATGCTAAGAGATTGTGTTGGATTTGAAGACAATATGGAATCCTCTGCAGTAAGAGATTGTTGCTAAATCATTGTGTACACATGGGTTGGAATCCTCTTTTGGATGTGACTTATGCTGGCATACGCAGGGGTAAGCATAACATAGCTACTTTCTCTGATTTTGTGCAGGTACCTCTTTATGCAAGTTTCTCCTGGTTTTGAAATGGTTTGCAGATGATTCCAAACACAGTTCGACTTCTCCAGGACAGTTCATGCCATTGCCCAGCCGGCCACTTTCCCCTTCCACTTTCATCCTCCCAGATCCGCACATAAGTACAATGATGGAACGTTATGCTCCGCTGGCTTTAAATAGAATTTCAGCCATACCAAGTAATAGTATTATTAATAATATGGAGTTTAGAGCTCTCAAATCATTCATATAAAAAAAAAGTATTGTGTTTTTGGTTGAATACCAATATATTTCAAGTCTCTGTGCTTCTAAATGAAATGTTTAGAAGGCAGGGCAGGGCAGAGGGGATGAAAATGTCAGATTGTGTTAGAATAGCAATAGCAATACCAGCTTCATTTATATACCGCTTCATACTGTGCTATGCACTCTCTAAGCATTTTATAACTGTAAGGTAATGAGCCATCCCCAAACAGAGAAAGCACTTTTGTGAATGCAAAAGCTTACCAAAGGGTTCACCAAAAATCCTTTCCATCTAAACTTTGAGATGACAGAGCTATTGCGGCAATGGTGCCTATGTAAGCGGAAGTGTAGCAAGAAAACCTGGAGGTACAACAGGACAGAACTGGGGCCCAAGGATGTCACACTGCTCCAGGGCCCTGCCATTTTTCCAGCCTCCCGTTTGCAAAGCTGCAGCCCTGGCGTGGAAACAGTTTGACAGGCATAAGACGCCTCAATGAGCGGAGATGCATGAATTCAAAAGCATACCGTTTCTTCTGATCCCCTTCAGAGGGAAGGAAAACTTATCATCCAGGATGTTATGGTTCTCTCTGTGTTTGTCAAGCTCTCTGTTAAACCTACGCACGGCAGCAGGCAAAGAAAATGCCTCCGAGTCAAGTTCATATTTTCCTTTAATCAAAAGGAGTCGAATGGGCCCTATAAAAGGAGATTAGATTTAGGCTCTTTCCGTGTGTGAGTGTGTGTGTGTTTTAAACACACTCCTCTCCCAGGAAATTCTCACTTAGCTTGGTCATGCAGGATCTATCAATGTGCAGATAAAGCAGAAAATAGAGACATCCTTAAGAAATGAATCTGCAATTTGACACAAAGCGGAGGTGACAAGCACAGCGAAGGAAGGCTTGGCTAAATGTTTCAATACCTCCAAAAATTATCTACAGTACTTTTTAAAGTGCAACGCCTACACAAGAAGGAAGGGATACCAGGAGCAGGAGCATTTATATCTGAAGTGGTACAATCCTTCCCATCTGTGGAAACACTAGGTTTGGTGTCACCCAAAGCGGTAGCTCATGGTGTCATTTCCAGCATTGACTTCCTCCCATCCCACACCAGACAGAATCCTTAGTCATTTTTTTTAACTAATGTTACCCATAAATCATAATTTTCATATATCACTGAATGTGATGGCAATAGTTGTGACATAAACAACTAGCAAAATCAAAATTATACCTTTAAATTACAATATCATAAACACAGCCTAAATGTATATACATTAAAAGAAGAACCCTTACTTTTTAAGGGATGGGTGGGTTTGGGGATTTTTAGGTTCTGTTTCCATGTATGGAAATTTTAATGTTGTATTATTATTATTATTATTATTATTATTATTATTATTTACATAGTTTGATGTGGTTAAAGTGAATGTTTGGTAAGAGATGATGTTTTTAAAAGAAAAATGTAAAAGAATTTTTAATTTTTTTGAATTTTCAATTTAAAATTCAATGTTTAAAAAAACTGGAGGCTCTCCTTTCTTCTTCCACTGACCCTCACCCCACTTAGTATTTTGAAGACATGCAGGTGAATGCCACAGCATTGGGAAGCAATGGTGTCACTCCTCCTTAAGGTGCCACCTGGTGCCGACCACATACCCCTCCATCCCACTAGTGATGCCTCCGCTTCCCATGCTTTATTTCATTCATTAAACTGGATCTTGAATTTGCAAATGTTCTAATAAGAGTAGCAGTTTGAGTAATGGTCTATGACTCTGGAGAGCAGAGTTCGATTCTCTACTCAAGCATAAAAACCCACTGGGCGACCTTGGGCAAGTCACTCTCTCTCTTGGCCTCAGAGGATGGCAATGGCAAACCCCTCTCTGAACAAATCTTGCCAAGAAAATCCTACAATAGAAACAGAATGGTTCCCAATTGGCCAAGAAGTCAGACAAGGCTGCATCCTATGACCCTACCTATTCAATTTATATGCAGAACATATTGTAAGGAAAGCAGGCTTGGACACGGAAGAGGGAGGAGTGAAAACAGGAGGAAGAAATATCAACAATCTGAGATATGCTGATGACACCATAATACTAGCAGAGAACCTCACCTACTAAGGAAGATCCAAGAAGAAAGTGCAAAGGCAGGCTTACGGTTGAACATAAAGAAAACAAAAATAATGACCACAGAGAACTTACACACATTCAAACTAGACAATGAGGAAACAGAAACAGTAAAACAGTTCTCATACCTGGGATCAATCATGGATAGAAATGAGGACTGCAGTCAGGAAACCAGAAGAAGACTAAGAATGGGGAGAGCGGCTATGAAAGAACTAGAAAA
>CM034704.1:22614812-22625285 GCA_020142125.1 Phrynosoma platyrhinos
GAGGTCTTGGTGTAGACTCATTGAAAGAAAGAAGTTGGCAGCAGGAGCTTTCCTAAAGTCTCCTTCCTGGGATGCATTTGGAAATCGACTTGAGTCTAGTAGGAAAGCTCTTTGCTGCCAACTGCTTTCTTTCAGTGAGTCTCCAAGGGACTACACCCAGATCTCTCTGCATACTGCTTCTACGGACTTACAGGGCTATCTATATCTTTGAATTCTGCCATTTAGAAATTCAGTTTGGGCCCTTATAGGGAGCAGGCAAAAGTCCCAAGGGAAAGCCAACACAACAAATAGCAGAAATCGAAGTAGGGAGGACTTTCAACCTCTGGCACTTTGCAATATCAGAAATTTGGAGAGTGAAATAAAAATTCCTTTGGAGGGGGCAGAAGTCTTATTTGGAGCTCATGCCCTCTTTTTGCCTCTCTCCCCCCCCCATTACACTCCTTAATTCTAATGCTAATCCTAATAGTCCCAAATAATGTATCCCTTTGGATCAATGGTATCTATCCTCAGGTTGAGTCTCCATTCTGGTTGGGAGTCACAAATCCAGGATCGGATTGAGTCCGATGTATTTATTTATTCCCCCCTGTCTTGCAAAATCAAACTTCTGAGCCTCTCAAAATAGACAAAAGCAACTGGGGTCGTTTCCCCTCTTTCTGGTTTAAGGAATGTTCAAGGCGTTGCTCCAAACGGTAAAAGTACGCTTTAGTGACTCCTGGAAAGTTTTCTTTTGAAATATGTTATTTGGATTTTATTGTAAGCCGCTTGGATTGTTGTCAATAAGCGGGATATAAATAATTTCTTATTCTTATTCTTATTCTTATTCTTATTCTTATTCTTATTCTTATTCTTATTCTTATTATTATTATTATTATTATTATTATTATTATTATTTTGGAGTATTAGGAGTCACTCTGGTTTTCTTTTCCTTCCCCAGAAGGTTCCTTCTTTCTGAAAGCCCACGATCCCTCCCGTTTTAACGGGAAACGTAACTAATCGTTAGGAACGGAAAGAAATAAAAATATAATCGAAAACCCAGGCTGACTTTTGGGTAAACGGTCCCCAGATGTTCATTGCCAAAAAGTCAGAGGGAGGGAGAGCAGAAGGCAACAGAAAGCGGGTTCGACGCGCATTAGGTCTGGAAGCACCCTCCCGGTTGCTTAGAATGGCTTTCCTAGAAATAAACGGTTGTTTCAGGGTCTGCGTTTGGTCCGAAAGTGAAAATAAATAAAGGATCAGGACCATCTGGAGTTGTTCTCTGCCTTCCTCCATGAGGAGCCCCCCCCTCCTGTAAAAGCGGGACAAATCCGAATTCGTACCTGGAGCTTCCAAAGTTTAAGAGGAAAGAGAGAGTAATGTTGCTCCAAATATTTTGGACATTGAGTAGAGAAAACCTCCAAAAATAGTGGCTTCCTCCCAGATAAATTTGGGCAGGGAGTCTGCTTCCTAATTTTGGAGGAGTAACCAAGTAGTATTTTAATTTGATTCACATCTATACTGTAGAAAGAATGCAGATTCACACCCCTTTCAGTGCCGCACCTCTATCTATCCTCTGGGCATCCTGGGATTTGTAGTTTTGCGAGATCTGGAGCCTTCCCTGCCAAAGAGGGCTGGTGGCTCGCCAAACTAGAAATTTAATGCAGTTTGACACCACTTTTAACTGCCACGGCTCCATCGTATAGACTCCTGGGATTGGTAGTGCGGTGAGGCACCACCACTCTTGGGCAGAGAAGGCTAAAAACCTTGTAAAAACTACACATTCCAGAGGATGGAGCGACAGCCCTTAAAGTGGTGCCAAAATGCATTATCTCTACAGTGTAGATGCACCCAAAGAGGTTTGCAAATGGCTGAATATTTGGGGATGGTCTTTTGAGCGGAGTTGAAGTCGAATTCGTTTTTTTCCGACGTTTCTCAGCCGAAACGAATTAGTTATTTTAAAGCAAAAGGCGTTTCTGATTCTGATTCTAAAGTCTCTATCATTTTGGAGATTTTTTTTTTAATTTTTGGAGAGGAGGGAATCATCCCAATTTTGGCTTATAACAAAAGAAAGCAGAATTCCAAGACTGGGTCACCAACGAAAGTTTGAAACGTTTTAAGCGTTTAAAACGATTAAAAACAGATCCGGGTATCCCTCCCCCAAAAAGGACTTTATATTACAAAGGAAAATGATGGCAGGGAGGAGGCAAAAATGCAGGCAATTTCCAAACAGTTTAACCAATTTTCAGTCCAGTTCTTTGACTGCACAAATCTTTTCTTCTTCTTCTCCTTCTTCTTCTTTTGTGCTGGAAATCCGAATCGAAGTCGGTTCCATTCAAAGTAAAATCAGTAGGGAGCCTATTTGCAAAACCATTTTCCTAGCTCCACTTTCTTTTAATGTAAAAGGGGTGGTTTGCATTTCCCAGGGTCCCTAAACCGATGGGAAGGATCCAGGCTGCGTTTACACGCCAGTATTAATGCAGTTGGACCCCGCTTTAACTGCCGTGGCTCAGTGGCATAGAAGAATCCTGGGATCTGTCGTTTTGTGAGACGTTTAGCCACAGCAAACTACAGATCCCAGGATTTCACAGGATGGAACCCATGATAGTTAAAGCGGGGTCAAACTGCATTCATTTTGCAGTGTGGCAACAAACCGCTTAGTCTGCAGAGGTTGCCCCAAATTTTAAGTCCAAGGCGTCCAGAAGGTTTTACTCCTGAGGAGACAGACTTACCTGGAAAGGAAAAGGAACCAAGGAATCCTTTCGATTTTCTTTTTCTTGGCAAGAAGATGCAGAGATGCAAAAGTGCCTCTTTGCAAATCCAAGGGACTGGAAAGCAAGGTCTGTTTATGGGGGAAGCAAGTTCCCCATGGTGGGTTGCAGACTGCCAGAAATAGTGCAAATGGAGTCCACTTTTAGGGTTAGTGTTAGTGTTAGGGAATCATGGGAATTGGTTTTTTTCTGAGACATTGAGCCTTCTCTGTCAGAGAGCTCTGGTGCTACAATAAACTACAGTTCCCATGATTCCCTAACCCTAGCCCTTAAAGTGGACTCAATTTGCACTATTTCTGGCAGTCAGCAACCCCCCCCCCCCTTGTCTCCCATAGATCTTGCCCCTGAGTAAGAAGGAATTTGGATTAGGGCTTCATGGAAATAAAGGGCTTGGTGAGACAGGGCAAGCAACTCAGAGTATGCTTTCATGAGAGTACAGTAAATCCTTTTTGTGGTCCAGAGAATTTAGGCTGCATCTACACTGGAGAAATAATGAGTTTCACTTGGCTGCCTAAGGCCACTTTGTTGTCTATATGCATCTGAGGAAGTACTCTAAGAAAGCTCATGCTGCCAACTTCTTTATTTCAGTTGGTCTCAAAGGTGCTACAAGATCTCTCAACATACTGCCTAAGGTCAGCCATACTAGTCTTCTTTTTAAAGATCTTTTCCAGAGCATCTCCATTGACTGTTCCTTTTTCTAGGAGCAGAAAATGGTTGTACTGAGCAGAGAACTTTAATTTCCATGGCTTATTGCTATGGGATTCTGGGAAGTGTAGTATATTATGGCACCAGAGCTCTGCAACTCCCAGAATTCCACAGCATTGAGCCATAGCAGTTACAGTGGTGTCAAACCAGATTATTTCTCCAGTGTGGATCAAACCCTACTCCCTCTTTTGCAGCCTCCTTTGCAAGGGAACTGTGTAGATAAGTGTCAGAGCAGGTGAATTTTCATTGCAACAGGAGAGAGAAGCATTAAAGGCATTTGGAGAACGATATCCTTGACTATAAGGGTACATCTACACTATGGGTTGCAGACTGCCAAAATAGTGCAAATTGAGTCCACTTTTAGGGTTAGGGTTAGGGTTAGGGTTAGGGCTAGGGAATCATGGGGACTGTATTTTATTGTGGGACCAGAGCTTTCTGACAGAGAAGGCTCAATGTCTCAGAAAAACAACAACAATACCCATGATTCCCTAGCACTAACCCTAACCCTAAAAGTGGACTCAATTTGCACTATTTCTGGCAGTCTGCAACCCCCCTATACAAATAATGCAGTTCATACACTGCTTTAAGTGCTGTAGCTCTATTCTACCCAATCCTGGGATTTGTTGTTTTGCAAAGTCTTTGGCCTCCTCTGCCAAAGTGTGCGGATGCCTCCCAAAAATAGAGATCCCAGGTTTCTGTAGGATGGAGTGGTGTCAAGCTGTATTATTTCTACAGTGTAGATGCATCCTAATTGAATGGAGGAGAATTGGGAGAAGCTTCAGAAGTAAAAACAACAACTTCTTTCCCCCCTGAAAACAGAGGTGTCATCTCCTGCTAGGTTTCTCCACTTAGATCAACCATTTTCTGTCCCTAGAAAAAGGAACAGTCAATGGAGATGCTCTGGAAAAGGTCTTTAAAAGGGGGACTAGCATGGCTAACCTTAGACAGTATGTTGAGGACCTTATGGCACCTTTGAGACCAACTGAAATAAAGAAGTTGGCAGTATGAGCTTTCCTAGACTACTTCCTCAGATGCAGATAGACAGCAAAGTGGCCTTAGGCAGCAAAGTGAAGGGGACAGAAAACTGTGTAAAATACACTGAGGACTAGGCACTTGCTCAGTATACTGTTTTCTGTGAGTTATGGAGGTGATGGCAATGGAGGAGAAGAGCATCTATATATAACTTTCCCCAAAGGTTCTACAACAGAGTTGAGCAAATAGTGGCCCTTTTCATGGATCCAGCATCCCCCTCCATCTTTTTTTTTTTTTTAAAAAAGGATTTTACAGATTTGTCTGTGTCTTCATGGTCAGACTGATCATTAGAGTTAGACCAAACTGAACTGACAATTAAAGTCAGTAAGCCTTAATACTTAGCTTGGAAAGGGTGCTTTGTGGACTACAACTCCCAGAATCCCTTAGCCAGCCAAGTCACTTTTTCCAAGTTTGGGCTTCAAAGGAGTGTCCCTTCTCCTCTTCTCTCAGTATGCAGTTTCTTGTCATTCAAGCCAAGAGCAGGACTCTATTTGGAAGGGGCACTACCAAGTACAATAAGCAGGACAAATGCAAGAAATAGTGAATGAATAAGTAAAAGAAGAAAAGAAGAAAAGAAAATGGAGAAGGTGGAGGGAAGGTGCTCCCCATCACCACCTTATTCATCCCAAATCCAACCTTATAGCTTCTGGAACAAGTGTGAGGCTTAAACTTCTTGTATAAATGAATTTATTTTATTTTTTATTAAAATGTTTATATTCCACTCCATGTCCAGGAATCTAAGAAAATCTCTCGAGAGAGGAAAGCCTTTCAAATTGAATAGTTTCCAAAGTGTGAGACTGATTTTTTAAAAAAATCTCAACCTTCATTCAGGAACTGTAAATTCCCCCACCCAGAAAGAAAACATTTTGTACATGCTCAGAAGCATATTCTTGTCTGCTCTTGGCAGCTTTTCCAATCCAGGCCTCCTTCTTATCACTCAATTGTATTGGTCATACCTTTTTCTTTTGCCTGAAAAGGGATGTGTGTGTGAGAAAAAGAGGGAAAGAGATGATCCCTGAGCAAAAATAAATGAAAATACTCAACCCTATACTAAAGAAAGTTTACTCAGAAGTAAGTCCATGAGCATCAAGCCAAGACTTGATTTTTGATGGGGACAGAATGAACCCTTCTACAATGCAAGTGGGAGTTATAGTCCAAAAAGGGAGGGAAAAAAATGATGTCTGCATATTTACTGTGAAGAACAGATGGGATTTTATCATCCCGGAAACATTTTTGGTGGAAGTGAGTTCTCCATTTCCAAGGGAAATTGGTAAAGATAAATTTTATTATTATTAATAATTGATTTTAATTTGTACTAGTTTAATACTGTTTTAAAGGGGGGGAGGGTTTGGGGTTTGGTTGTATTGATTGTATCAGCAATTTTAATATGTTGTTAGCCACCCCGATTGTACTCAGAGGAGCGGGGTACGCATAAATATTATTATTATTATTATTATTATTATTATTATTATTATTATTATTATTATTAGATTGGTGTGAGAGTGGGGTTGAATTGATCTGTTTGGGTTTAAGGAACTCTTGGGGAACTTCCAAAGTATGAAATCCCTGGGTTTGACCTTAGACTCCAGATGCACTGGAAATCTAGCCTCCTAGATCCAAAGGACAAGGGTGATTGAGGCCTCACAGGAGAAAATAGCAGAAGAAGTGCTCAGAAGAGTAATTTTTCATCAGCCTTTGCCATAGTGCAACAGAAGAGCAAAGAGTAGATCTCTCACCAGAAAAGTCAGATGGGTCAGAATCCAGCTTGAGGTCAATGTCACTTTGTGTTTTGCAGGGAGTCTTAGGGCAGTTTAGTTTTCTGGACTGTGGCATATAAAAGGAAAGGGTTGCCTTCCCAAGGAGGGTTGTGGAGTTTTTAAATAAATGTGAAAGGCTGCAATCCCATGCCTGCTTGCTGGGCAGAAAGTCTTCTGGAAACAACTGGGAATTGCTTCTGAGTAAATGTGGCTGAATCAGTCTTCAACTTCAACTTCAACAATTTATATTCATTTTCTCTTTCTCCGTATGTATGTATGTATGTATGTATGTATATGTTGTGTGTGTGTATGTACATGGGTGTACATCGATATTCACGCAATGCAGAAGAGGATGCTGATGGCAACTGTTGTGTATTTGGGGAGAGCAAAGGCTGTAGCCTCTTGAAGGGATGAATTGCTGTTATTGTTTTGTGTAGGCCACATATGGCCCACAGCTGCACTTTCTCTACCCCTGCTATGCATACTGTTGTTGTTGTTGTGTGCCTTCAAGACAACTCCAACTTATGGTGATCCCATCCAAGGGTTTTCTTGGCCAGATTCATTCAGAGGAGGATTGCCCTCTTCTAAGTTTGGGAGAATATGATTTGTTCAAGGTCTTTCAATGGGTTTCCATGGCTTAGCAGGGATTCAGTGGCTAGAGTGTGTGACTCACCCAGGTCACCCAGTGGCCTACTGGAGTGGGATGTAGCAACTGGATCCAGGGCTCAGAATGATTATTGCTATGATCACACTGATGGTGCAATGCTCTTGAGCCACCCAGGGTGAGAGGCCATTTATTCTTGGACAGCTGCATATGAAATGGTTTGGGAAGAAGACTCCTGTTCAAATCTTGAAACCTGGGATGCTGAGACAAACCAAGGAAACCAAACTAGGTACTGCCCGGGTTCCTGTTCAAGCAAAACCCAAGGGCATCTTCTTGCTATTCTTCCACAAGAATGAGGGAAAACAACAAGAAAGAAAGCATCAAAATACCTACTTATCTTTCAGTGGCATTGCTCTTTCCTACTTCTTCTTTGATCTTTCCTACTTCCCGCTTCAATCCATAGGGAGAGGCAGAAAATATAAATTATTATTATTATTGTTATTATTATTATTATTATTATTCTGAAGCCTGAAGACAGCCAAGAGATGATAAGTCGTATTATGCTGGTGTAAAACTCCATGTGTCAAATGGTTGTGCTTCCTAGGAGGTTGTGCAGCGACAGTGTCCTAACTGGGTATGCACAAGTGGTTTATGCCAGCACAACTGTCAAGCAAACAAGTTTCTATGGTGTGATCACTGCTGTAGCTTTACTAGTGTATATTTATTTTACGCTGTCTGCAGACAGAATCGCTGCCCACCTGGGAGGTATAGTTATTTTGGACTTGAGCACCTGGGACTTTGGATTTAATGGTCCCACCACTGCCCTCTTTGATGGTAATGCAGTGTGACCCAGCTGTGGCCTTCCATATGAAGCAAGACTGCAAATCCCAGCAGTCCTTATCATTGGCTGAGGACACACTTTGTCCACCCCAATTATATCTACTACCTGGCAATAAAATGTGGTAAGCACAACATCTTTCATACTACACAACAATAGCAGTACAATTCTATTGTTACCTGCCATGATTCATTCTATGGAATCCTGGGATCTGCAGTTTAGGGAGAGACATTTCAAATTCTCAGCCAGGGAGCCCCTCTAGTGCCTCACCAAACTACAAGTTCCAGGATTCCATAGGATGCAACCATGGCAGTTAAAGTGGAATCATGGTGTTATTGTTATACGTGTGAAATGTATACAGACGTTCCTGCTCATTTTGCCCTGAACATTGGTTCTTGCACATCACTGTCCAATCCTATGGACTCAACTCTGGGATTCAGGTATTGTCTTTCCAACTGTGGCCTAGCACACCATCTGAACAATATCTGTGGCAGCACAGATTGGTAGACTACAGTTTCCAGAATCCCTCACCATTGAACATTTCTGGCTCCTGGAAGCTGAGGTCCAATAGCACCTAGGACCCACCTTTTAGAACCGCAGGTTTACAACACTCACTGGTTTCATAACCTTCTTTGGAATGGCCTACCTCACAGGGATGTTGTGAGGATAAACACAATAAAGATTGTCAAGTCACATTGCAATGTGAAGAACGATGTGATTGGCACATGCATGCACCATAAATGTAATAGCAGTTGATTTAGAAGAATTTATGCTTCTATTGAGTACATTGCAGTTCATCCACAATACATACCACATCAAGGATGGTTGGCAGTCATTCACATGCAGGCTCCAGGAAGCCATAGATATAGGTTTGCAATTTATTTGCAACCTGCTCTCTCCAATGTTCCTTCATTAATTTTGATCCTGATCTCTTGCAGTCATGAGGACTAGAACTGCTGTTTTAGAAATAAATCAATAAAACGCAACAGGGCATGGATTTTCATACAGAGTTTATTGGGCAGGAATGCCGGAAGGGCAGAAGATTATTTGAATTGCTTGGTTCTAGTAACTTTATTGCTTCCTCCAATTAAAAACCAACCAGTTCCTTCTTCTATATAGCTTAACCTTTTCCATTTTTGGGGCATCTTTCCAGAGTTAAGCTGAAGAGGAGGAGAGTGAGTATTCATGGTATATTATTATATTTAAAGAAGGTGCTGCTGGCTTATTTCAAGGGGGGGGGGGAAGGGGCAACTACAAGTCATACCTTAGAAACATTTATCTTAATACACTTAATACAGAGCTTATTCCTATCAATAGAAAAGTCATCCTTCTCAACAGATCAGCAGAGCAAAGGGTGTGTTCTCAGATAGCTGTTTTTACATACTTCCCTTGTTGTGCATGTTTATTCAGAAGCAGGGGACCATGAAAATCATATTTTTCTTTAGCATAATTAATTTCCACTTTATGGAAACTCTTTGGGGTGGTGACGGTGGTCAGATCACTTAAACTTGAAGAAAGTCAACACAATCTCAAAATACTTCAATTTGGCTGGATCCTGTCTCCAAACTCTACTGTCTAACTGTCCAACTCAGAACAAGCAACCCACCCCAATGTGTTCAAATTCAAAGAAAGTAGAGCATCCCTGTCACTTCCAGATCCTAGGAGAGATGTAGGCTGCCTTTACACTGCAGAATTAACCGGGGCTCAATGCTATTGATTTCTGAGATTTGTAGTTTTATGAGATGTTTAGCCTTTCTCTGTGAGAGAGCCCTGGTACCATAACCAACTATAAATTCCAGGATTCCATAGGATGGAGCCATGACAGTTAAAGTGGTGTCAAACTGCATTTATTTATAAAGTGGTGTCAAACTGCAGTGTGGCAGCAGCCATAGATTGTAGAGATAAACCAGATTCAATTCCTAATGTGAATCTAAAAGGGACACTAAACTTTGTGTGTGTATGTACCTCCAACTTATCTATGGTGACCCCTTGGATTTCCTAAGGTTTTCTCAGGCAAGGAATATTCAGAGGTGGTTTTGCTAGTGCCTTCTTCATTAGTCAACAAGTGGCAGTTCTGAATTTGAATTTATCATATTCAAACTGGTGCTTCCAACAGGATTTAGCAATGGACAGGCAGGCAGATTTCTCAACACAAAAATAAATCTCATTGGTTTAATGGGCCTACGCAAGTTGACACTACCAAGAAGATTTAGGGATGGATTTAGAGAGACAAAATCCCTATATTATTGCAAAATCCCTATATTATGACTCTGGAGACCAGGTTTCAAATCCCCGCTGGTCCATAGAAACCCACTGGGTGGCCTTGGTGAAGTCACATACTCTCAGCTTCTGAAAACCTCATGATAGCTTTGCCTCAAGGTCACTGTAACTTAGAAGGCACACAACACCAACACCAGTTTGAGCAGGCCCATTAAATCAATGGGATTTAATGGATATAGTATAGCTGGGGTGGACCAGGTATTATGGGACTGGGTGGCAAGAAAAGCCTTGGATTTGTTCTGTCTAGGGAGAGATACCTCCAAATTGTTGGTGTTGTGTGCCTTCAAGTCTTTTCTGACTTATGATGACTTTTTATATATAATTAAGAACTGCTGTCCCTTGCTGGAATTTTTTTTTTAAAAATTACTGTTGTATTTTGTTTGTTTTAACTTGAAATTAATTTAATAACTTTTTAAGGGGGGGAGGGAACTATCATTTGTTTGTTTTATGTAATATTTTATTGTTGTTAGCTGCCTTGATTGACCTCAAAGGGGCAGGATATAAATAAATTTT
>CM034704.1:22628478-22669446 GCA_020142125.1 Phrynosoma platyrhinos
ATTATTTAATTTTTGCAAGCAATTTTTTTGCAGATTTTTCTTTTTGCAAATTCCTCCCTCCGGTATTATATTTTTGCACCATGAAAGGATGCAATACATTTTATAGGAAGTCTTTCTTGGAAAGAGGGCAGGGAGCTGTTTCTTTCCCAGTTTTTGTTCCTTCACTATCTTCTCTTCCCTTCCTCTCTCTCTCCCCGTTCCCAAAGTAACGGAACGGTAACGGAAGCAACGCAATAAGTAACGATCCCTGGAGGCCGTGCTCGGCGGTGCTTTGGGATTTCTTGCTCCGTTTTTGCAAGGGAGGAAAACTGTTTGCCAAAATGTTCCCCTCCGCATGCTCCCGCCTTGATGGAGACAAATATAAATGTCCTGAACACTTCTTTAAACTGGATCAGAGATAAAAGAGATGAAGGTACCTCTTTATGGCAAGAAAGCTAACAAAGGCTGTATCCGCACTGCAGAAATAATCCGGCTTGACACCACTTGAACTGCTGTGGCTCAGTGCTATGGGATTTCTGGGAAGTGTAGCTTTGTGAGACATTGAGCCTCCCCTATCAGAAAGGTCTGGTGCTACAGAAAACTACAAATCCCAGAACTGCATAGCATTGAGCCAGGACAGTTAAAGTGGGGTCAAACTGGGTTATTCCTACAGTGAAGATGCAATCAGAGAATGCTAAATGTTCCACAAAGCTATAGTTCTCTACAATTCATAGCGCTGAGCCTTGGCAGTTCAAATAGTGTCAAGTCTGGATTATTTCTGCAGTGGGGACGTAGCCTGGGTGACCTTGGGCAAGTGACACTCTCTCAGCCTCAGAGGAGAGCAATGGAAAACCCTCTTTGAAGGAAAGTTGCCAATAAAACTAGTGATAGGGCTCCCATAGGGTCTCCATAATCCTGAAACGCTTTGAAGGTGCAACAACAACAACAACAAACAACAACAACAAGAAAAGAGAGACACTTTTTTCTAAGGCTCCAGTCCTCTGTGTGTGTGCTGTGTGTCTTCAAGTCCTTTGCAATTTATGGAGACCTTAAGGTGAATCTATCCTGGGGTTTTCTTGGCCAGATTTGTCCAGAGGAGTTTTGCCATAGCCTTCCCCTGAGGCTGAGAGAGTGTGACTTGCCCTACAGAAGTAGGAAGGGGGATATCTGCATCCATCACATATGTAGGATTTCGCAGAGATCCAGGTTCAACTTGGCTCTCTTTGCCCGCATCTCTTAGACGTTCGCTAGGCGTCTGAGCGTTTCTTAGCGTTTTGCAAACGTTGGTAACGCTTTTTTTTTTTTTCAATTCCAGGGAAGGAACGTTTTTTAGAAGAGGAAAAAAAAGGAACACTAAATCTTACCAAGAACTGCAGAGTCTCTGAAAGCATGAGCTGGCTAGCTCCTACCTAAATATATTTTCTGATAAAGCTCTTTTGAAATTAGCCTCTAGGGAGCTTTGGTCCCAAACACACTGCAGAAATAATCCAGTTCGAGACCGCTTTAACTGCCCTGGCTCAGTGCTAGGGAATCCTGGGAACTGTAGTTCATTGTGGCCCCAGAGCTCTCTCTCACACAGAGAAACTACAGTTCTCAGGATTCCCTAGCACTGAGCCAGGGCAGGTTAAAGGGGTCTCAAACTGGATTATTTCTGGAGTATGTTTTGTACAGTTATTGTTGTTGTGCACCATGAAGTTGTTTCCGACTTATGGCAACCCTAAGAACCTATCATGGACTTTTCTTGGCAAGATTGGTTCAGAGGAGGTTTGCCATTGCCTTCTCTCGAGGCTGAGAGAGTGTGACTTGCCCAAGATGGGCTTTATGGCAGAGCTGAGAATCCAACCCAGGTCTCCAGAGTTGTAGTCCAAGACTCAAACCACTATGGCACAGGGTTTTATTTTGCAGAGAAATTCACTTCATGCATATCCAGAGGTTGTTTTAAAGGCTCCTTGCCTTAAACAGGCCAAGTAATACTTCTCCTTTCTCCAGTTTTTCCCCTCCTCCTTTCTTTCCATCCTTCTGCCTTGTTCCTGTCAATGTTGGACATACTTTTGCAGGAAAAGCTAACAGATGGTTATTGAGAGAAACATGGATTTTTTGGGGGTTTTTTTTCTGTTGCAAAAGGCCTTTGCAAAACAAATTTTGCCGGCTGAATGCCAATGTATGCATGTTGGCTGGTGACAGCTGATTAGTACAATGATTTACGGCCAAGTTTCTTCTCTCTCTCCATCCTCAATCCCTTCCCACCCCAACCCTGCTCCAAAGAAGAGAAAGAAGAAGAAATGATACTGTCAAAGGCAGCAATTTGGGGGTGAAAGATAAGATAGCGGTGCCCCGGAGGCTTTCTGCAAAACCGCCCAACAAATCTAAACCTACACTACAAATCCCTGAAACACTGGAGCAATCAATTGGTCTCAGATTAAATACAGTCTCTATTACGGCTCCCTGCGGCAATCTGTTCCTTCTGACAAGAGCAGCCTCTAGATTTATGTACGCACCCCTCACCTGTCCACATGGCTAACAGGAGGGATATTTCAAAATGGGCCTCAGAGAATAGATTGGTAGGATTGCTAGCTTCTAGCATCCTAGAGGATGCTGGAATGAGATGAAGGAGGCCATCCGGGAAGGTTGTTAGAGGAAGGATCCGGCATTGGGAAGGATTTGGCACAGGTGTAAGGGCACAGGTAGAGCCAAGGGCCAAGCTAAAGCAGAGGACACGGCCTCTGAGCCGTCATGTTGGACCTAGGGTGCAAGACCAAATGCATCTGAGGAAGTAGACTTCAGTCATGCTGCCAACTTCTTTCAGTTACTCTCCATGGTGCTTCATGTTCTCTCTACACACCGATTCTACAGACGAACACAGCTATATCTTTGGATTCTAGGGTGCATTTGTGTGAGCTTTGTGCCTTCAAGTTGTTTCCAACTTATGGCGGCCCTATCATGGGGTTTTCTTGGCAACTTTCTTCAGAGGGGGTTTGCCATGGCCATCCTCCGAGGCCAAGAGAGTGTGACTTACCCAAGGTCACCCAGTGGGGTTTCCATAGCTCTCCAGTAAGCTACAATGCATGCTCCAACCCTCAAACCACTGCACCTGCATCTACACACTATAGAAATAACATATAGTTTGACACCACTTTAAGTGAACTATCTCTAAGCTATGAAATAATGGGGTTTGTAGTTTTACAAGGTCTTTCACCTTCTGTGCCAAAGGGTGCTGGGGCCTGACAAAACTACAACCCCAGGATTCCATAGGATGGAGCCATGGCAGTTTAAAGTGGCATCAAACTGCATTGCTTCTGCATACAGGGTGCATCTACACTGTAGAAATAATGCAGTTTGACACCACTTTAAGTGCATTGTCTCAATCGGATGGAATCCTGGGCTTTGTAGTTTTACAAGATCTTTTGCCTTCTCTGCCAAAGAGTTCTGGGGCCTCACCAAAGTATAAATCCTAGGATTCCATCAGATGGAGTCATGGCAGTTAAAGTGATGTCAAACGGCTTTAATTCTGCAATGCAGATGAAACCCCAAAAGAGTAAACCATGTCAGGCCTGACTCATCTAGAAGGCAGACTACATTTTTCTTGCTTGGGTAGAACATCTTGTGGGGAAGGAAGGGTGCCACTATTGTCTTTCACTGGACACCATTGTAATACTTGGTTGCCACTAACTGTCCATCCATAGTCTCCAAACCTATAGGATCCTGGGATTTGCAATTCTGTGAGCTATCTACACATTTGTGCCAGAGATCATCTCCTAATGATCAGGAGAGTTACTGATGGTTAGACAAGAAAAGAATTGGGCAGATTTCCCAAAGTAGCTCTCTTTGTCCTTTTCTTGGATCTGGCACACACTTTAACAAGGCTGGGGAGATCCTCTTTCACCTTGAGGATCAAGTTTAATTTCAAAGATATTCTAGAGACCCACTAGAAGTTCCAGAGCTTTTTTCCCTAAGCAGCCTTTTAATGTGTAAGCATTAAGTCTTACTGGAATGTTTTATTTATCTGTGAAGTTGAAAGCTTTCAGGGCTGGCATCCATAGTTTTTTGTGGTTTTTTGGGCTGTGTGGCAACTCTTCTAGAACATGGCAGCACAGCCCCAAAAACCCACAAAAAAACCCTTTTATTTATCTTAAAAAATACAAAAAAACTTTAGCATGTGTTTTAAATGATCTTATACTGTTTTATGTGGCAGCATTCCACTGTTTTGTTTTTTAAAATTATTGTGAAGGTTTTCTAATTGACTTTGGGAGCCACCTTGAGTCTTGAGAAAGGCAGCAAATAAATAAATAAATAAATAAATAAATAAATAAATAAATGTCTGCTATTGCATGAGGTCAAAAGCAAAAGGGATTCAACCAAAAATGCTAACATATTTACATAGTTTAAGAAAGACTCAGTGATGCCATGGGTTAAAATTCCTCAACCCTGCCCTATGATCTAGATGGCATCATTACTACTGGAGACCTCTTTCCTCATTCCATCAGCAATGTGGATGATAAATAATAATGTTAATATTATTGATGATGATGATGATGATGATAATAATAATAATAATAATAATAATAATAATAATAATAATAATAATAAATCTTCCTTAATGCCAGAATTCCACCCCCCTCCCAAATACCTTCCCTTCTTCACAAAGGAAGGTTTGCTTGGAACATAAAGTCAACCTCTCCACTCCTCCGATCATCCTCTTTTGGCTCTCACCAGCCAAAATCAGCGGCAAATCTATGTGAAGTCATTGTTCCTGCTAAGCCGCACTCCAGTTCCGAAAAAAGGCCTGATTTATTAGCTTGTCAAGGGGAGCATTGTTGAGGAAGGCAATCAGAAAGCACTTACCTAGCAAAACTAAAATTACTGCCTTTTCACCAGCTAATTTGTATAACTCCCATGGAGGAACTTGGGAAGTGTTTGATGAGGCATAAAATGATGATTAATGAATTTATTGGCCCGTCGCCAATCAAACAGGGGTAGTATATCTTTCCAGCATTGGGCGTTGGTTCCAGTGGCCTACCTACTATGTACCAGGCTGAAACAATCTCTTTTCCTGGAGCCTTTCTCTCTCCCCCTTTCTAACCTGCCTGACCTGAAGAATACCTTGGACAGAACAGAGGCAACATCAGGGGAAAGCGAGAGAGACAAAAGGCCTGTTTGATTCAGTGGGAAATGAGAAATGTGAAGCAACAGTGGCTGCAGGGAAAGAGCCATCCAACTCAGTTTTCAATCACTTTGACTACTGAAGAGGGAAGGAATGCAGAAACCAGATAAGGTGTGAGAAGCCAGAGACAAGCAGAGAAAAGGAGAAAGGGAGTGGGTGGTGATGGTGGTGGTGGGGGGGCTGGTGGTAAATAAATAAATAAGGGACAAAAAGCAATTTTAAACTTTAATAAGGAAGCGGGCCAAATCCTTCCATAGCCTCTCCAATGAAAGAAGAGAAGAGGAAAAAAAAAAAAAAACAGACGGAGGGCTTTGTCAGAGCCTCCTTTAAAACAACACACACAACATGATCTTCTGCGATGACACAAAATCCTGCCCAGCTCTGGCCCAAATATAGGGATGGGGAAGGCTGGGTGTGAGATAGCTAGGCATCACTGGCTATGACCCTGATGCCTGGCTGGTCTATTCCATGGATGCTTCACCACTCCTTCATGTCTCTTCCCTTCCCTCCTCCTTTTCTTTTGAGTCTCTAGACAACACTATAGTGTGGGTAGGAATCATGAAGCCCATGGGCCATAACTGGGCCATGTGTGTGTGGAAGGGATCCTGTGCTGCTCTTGTGCCCCCTTGGAATACCTGGAACCTTTCCGGACCCTCCAATTCTGCATTCAAATGCATATGCTTTAACTGGTTTTGGCTCTGATACTTTCTAATGAGTCCTGATTTTAGGGGAAAAGTGGGATATTAATCAAGATGGTGGTGAAAATGATGATCCCAATGAAGATGGTCATATTTCCTCTCCCTAGAGGTGCTGAACCACAATTTGTAGATCTCTATATTTTGCAGTTGTTCAGCCACTTCTATAATTCAAGTTTTCTCTTTCTCAACTATAGTTCTAATAGTCAGATAATGGCCTCAGTTCACCATCCCTTCTGTTGCTGTGTGTCTTTAAGTCATTTCCAACTTATGACAATCCTAAGGTGATTCTGTCATGGGATTTTCTTGGCAAGCTTTGTTCAGAGGGGCTTTTTCCCTTGCTTTCTTCTGAAGCTGAGAGAATCGGATTTGTCCAAGGCCACCTAGTGGGCTTCCATGGCCAAATGGAGATTCAAGCCCTGGTTTCCAGAATCATAGTCCAGTGCTTAAACTACTACACCCTGCACTCCTCCAATGATGCCTCTGGAACAGTTCAGCAAGGATCAGAATCAAAATGAGAGCTTGGAAATGTGATCTTTTTGGATTGCATGCCTCAGAATCCCAGTTGTTACATTGCCTGGGGCTTGGGACTTTTGGGAATTGTAGCCCAAAGAAACCATGTTTCCAAGCTATGGTCAGGAGCCTTTAGTGTCACCCTTCAAGGATCATGGTTTAGGGGTATTGCTGATAACACAGAGCCTTAAAATAAAATAAAAGCTTGGGTTTACAAGGATAGTAGTTCCTAGGAACTAGCTTCATTGAATCAGTTACTGTGTGGTAAATCAAGACATATGTACATCTTACTACGGTAATTCAATGAATCAACTCTAGTTGGGGCTAACAATAGGACTCAGGGCAATGTCTGAAGGAGATGAGGGCAATCGTTGGAAACCAATGGCAATTTCAATCTCATTGAAGTCCAGTTTCATGTCTCAAATGGTCTTAGCATGGAATACCATTGTCATCATTTCCAAGAATCATTGATTTAATTTCAGTTGTCCAAGAATGCCTTTTTTAGGAGGACATCCAGCTACACAAAGCAGTGAAGATCATGTGGCTAGAATGTGAAGACAGACTCATTATCTTCTCATCCAGTAGAAAAGCTCCCACAATAACCATCATCACTAATTTGGAGAAAACTTTAATTAATGCTATGCACAGTGGTAAGTATTTTTTTAAAGTCCCAGTACTGCAAATTTGCAAAACATGGTGAAAAAGCTTGATCTGTTAGGGTGGCATACTTGCTGCTACAGAAAAGTTTGGCGACACATCAGGAAATGTCTTTGAGAAAAGATCTGTAAAACAACCAAACAAATGAACAACAGCAATATATCTTTTGACTATCCCCACTAAATATCCCCCTAATACTGAGACCAGGGAAAAAAAACTTTTGAAAATTTTCTGTTGACAAAAAGTCATTGATATCCACAAGACAATATGAACAACTATGGGCTGTTTCTATAATCTATGAACAGTACCAGAACCAAAATAACAAAACCACTCTTCTTGAGCTGTTCTCTATGGCCATAAATTTTGGATTACATTAAAATTAACTTGATACTGTCTTTTAAGTAGGAGGTATGGTGAACCTGTTATAAATATGTGCAGTTAAAAGACAAGATGAAGACCATTACAACCTGCAAGAACCTATCACTTTTGGTATTAAGTTACAGTACTAGTTGAAACAATCTTTAAAATATTGTTTGCAGGAATTGTAAAAAGACTCCATATTAAGGCATAGACCTCACCGACCAACAAATATAATCTATTAAACCCTTACTTTGTAAAGCTTTTACCAATATTTTCATTTCAATATGGGTGCAATGGCCAAAACCTTGAGAATTCTGAATATATTTCTTAAGAATTTGGGCTGCTTCTTATGAGGTGATCAACTTCATGTCATTATATGAAGTCAGCTGGGCATAGTCAACCAACATAACTTCAGAATCCAGGTGAGATTTCTAGACCAATACATGCTACACATAGAAACTAAATGGATAAAAGGTTTAGCACATCACTGATGTGCTAATATTCTGTGCATCAGCATTTTTGGTTTTCTGGACATTGAACCATAGTCTTTGTGAAGTGTGTCCATGATCCAGAGAATTTTGAGGAAAACACTACTTATTGGGCTTTGGAGAATGCTACCCTAAATACCCTAAAGGTACCAGATTCTGTCTGATAGCGGAAGCTATGCAGGTTCGATTCTTGTTAGTACTTTGATGGGAGACCGTCAATGAATACCAGATGCTGTACGCTATATTTCAGACAAAGGAACTGGCAAAGCCACCTTTGAGGTTTCATTGCCTAAGAAAATTCTTATGAAATTTGTGTGGTAAGCAGGCAAGTTGAAGGCATATACACACATGCATACTCCAGTGTAGCTCCAAACCCTAAGAGAGATGAGTAGCTGCAACATTCCAGTCATTATTGGTGCTGTTCACTTGTGGTTCATTTTTCATTTTTTGCATTTGTCTTTTGGTCCCTGACCCCACACATTTATTTATGAGAACTCATGGTGTATGCAGAGGTTTCAGATGATCCATAGTTGTTTGTTACCTCTTGGTTTCATTTAGTCTGCATCTGTTAATACAACAGAGGACCTGCGGCAGACTATTTGTCCATCTAATTTAGGGCTGCCTCTTTTGACTGGTATTGGCTCCCATTGGTCTCACACAGGGAACTTCTATCAGGAAATCCTGGTAACTGAACCTAGGACCTTCTGCTTGCATATCACAGAACTATGGCCCTTCTCCCAAATTTTTGGAACACATAGCTTCTCTCACCCTTGATGCAGAATCCTCTCTGGTACAGATGGTTTCCTCCATCCTCATCATTATGAATGAGTACTATTGAATATAATCTCTTGCTTTGTGACCTTCAAACACCAAAAGTATTAGGGAAGAAGATGTAGACAATGACTATGGAGTGTTTGATTGTAAAACTGTAATATGAAGGGCTGGTCCAAGACATACTGCCTGAGACAAGAAGCAAATGGTGCTGTTCATGCATTGGGATTGGGATATTAGAATGTATTTTAACTATTGTATTTTAACTGCTGTGAGCCGCCCCGATTGCTATGCAGAGGGGTGGGATAGAAATAAAATTTATTATTATTATTATTATTATTATTATTATTATTATCCAAGTTCTTTGTATCCAAAGGCAGTTCCAATATTTCCCACCACTGGCAGTAAAACCCAGCAGTAGCACACTAAATAACTAGTAATGTTGTGTCTTTTCATGAGAATCCAGACCTGGTGTTTGAGATGGCTGCTTCACTTTGTCAAACGGTAGGGTCAGGTCAGGTATTGTGCACACATAGCAAATCATTGCATCATACACCATCTGAAAGACAACTGGTAGAGATGAAAAAAGAAACAACAAATGAAAAAAAAGAGGAAGAAGAACCAATGCTGTGGGCTACCTATCCATACAATCTCTTGAAAATCATGAAGAAATTTTAAGTATGGTGGAACTGCCAGCATTAATTGAATTCTTGATGTGAATTTGCAAATGGAGGTATTTATTCTAGAATGTGTATATGTATGTGTCTGCCTGCTCCCTTGCTAGTCTCTTCTGCCTTTCAGAATTACAGACTTGACACCACTTTTTGTGCGAAAGAGGCCATTGTCCAATTTGCATAATTCCAGCAATATTTTAGGCGTTTAATGCTACAACCTCCACTGGGCTGACTTACGATTCCTTCTGCATTGCTAAAAAGTTACCACAATGTATTAAAAGTGCATGGTGTGTGCAGCATTAGATAATGACAGTTTTGGGGCATAATTGCTTTAATGTGGGCAATTAAGACTAAGTGCATGTGATTTTAGCATCTGCCCTACATTCTACTGAATGATTACGATGATCAATACACATGATTTGTAAGTCGCTTCCTATTGATCGAATGGTAAAATGTTTGACCTTCCTTTGAGGAAGTAATTTGCTAAATTATGACACCGCGTAAAGACTTTCTCAGTTCAGAGGTGAGGGGTAATGGCACACAGGACTGTGTGGTGGTGGAAGAAGAGTGTCATTGGTTGGCAGTGTCTGCACATGGGGAGAGAATTTGTTGTTTTTCTCCTATATCTATGGATGATGATTGCACCCATCCCATTGACCTTTCCCATGCTGAAAAATTCCACTAGGAGCCAAATCTTGCTGCAACATTTAGTTGACAAGATCATGCTTGGGGCCCTAGAACACTTCTCAAAATAGTTGCCATCTTTGTGCCCATTGTGTGGGTTATTTTAAGAATGGTGGCACAGAAATTAAACACACAATAGACAGAAGCACACAGAGCCTCCAATGGGGACCCATCCCCATCCCAGTAATGTGGATGAGACTTCCCTCCCCTCGCAAAAATACACAAAATATTGATAATAATAGAAACATTCAACAACAGAAAACATGGAAAGACCTTTCATTGTGATACTGGCTGGCTCACACATGGGGAATTTCTCTTGCAGGAAAACTGACTTGTAGAATCTGATTGCTTAGAGGGGAACTTAGGCTGCATCTACACTGCAGATTAATGCAGTTGACACTGCTTTAATTACCTTGACTCCATGCTATGAAATTCTGGGATTTATTGTTTTGCGAGATATTTGACCTTCTCTGTCAACATGCTCTGGGGCTACAACAAACCACAAACTCTAGGATTTTATAGGATGGAGCCATGACCATTAAACCAAACTGCATTAATTTTACAATGTGGCAGCAGCCTAAGAAAAGTTTGGTCTCCTTTTATTTCATCAATAACCGAGGAAGAATCATATTTATTTATTTGCTAGCCCACTTTCATCATGTATGGGATCCATTACATAGCCCACCATCCCTTTGACTAACATTTTGGATCTCATCTCATTAATTTGATGATACTATTAAAGGGACTCTGTGTAATCATTTTTGCATAGAACATAATTTAAAATCAATGTTTGTGCTAGTGGGTTTGTGCCAGCACTGTTCCTATGTCTGTTTTGGTCTTTTCTTCTGTTTTATTTTTTTATTTTTTTCTGGATTTTTTGTTATTGTCCATTGTCATAAATAAAAGATGATAGCAGAAACGTTGGGAGATTTAGATGATTGGAGCAGAAGAGAAAACAAGCCAGATGTTTTTTTTTGCTCTTTAACAGTGAGCTCCCTAGCCAACAAGAGGTCTAAAGCAATTGTACCATTGATATTCCACCCCTGTCAGCTGGACAAGTCATTTTGGTTCTTTATGCTTAATAAAACAATGTTGCTACTCAGTTATGTTCAGTTATACCTCAAGAGACAAGTGATAAGAAGCTGTGTCATAAATGACAACACCACATAACACAAGTTTGAAGCTGTCAACACCTACCTCACTATAGTGAGAGAATCAACTCCCCTGGTCTGGTTCATAATTAGTTTTTAAAAAACTGAATGATTTTCTATCCGTAACATGGATAATAGCACGATTTATTTCAAGCTCAGTTTTGAGTAAAGCCTGTTCCTTCATGGCCCTAAAACATGGAAACCAAATGGAAGGGAGGTAGTGGAAAGTGGAGGACTGGGAGGTCGATGAATTGGTGGGAGGGAATATTTGATTTCTTCTCCAGCTAGGAATAAAGGTCCAAAACTTGAGGTCACCTTGTATTTGGGACTGGTGTTATGAGTCACTGAAATCCAGTTTTCCATAGCAGGGAAAAATCCAATCAGGTACTATCATGAATTTCCTATCTTATGAATATTTATTTTGTGGGAGTTTAACCAGCTTTTCCTAAGTTGATGTTGATGGTTTTACTTGTGATCTGAATAAAACCAATTTTGGTAGCATCTAAGATCTTTAGAATTTAGATCTGTACAAAATGGACCAAGATGAAGTTTGCCAATTGGAACTCAGCTGACATGAAAAAGGTTTGGGATGTGCAAGTCTAAATATTCAGTTTGGACAAAAGGGCTTGAAAATGTACATTTATTGCAAAACAGACAAACAAACAAACAAACAAACAAGAAAAACCACAAGAGAAAACATACAAAGGGCAGCAAAAAAGCCCCAGCAATTTGAAATATTTATTCTGGAGATATCTGAAGAAGTTGATGAGTTGGGTCCACAAGCTTAATCTAGTTTTTGTTTTTGTTCCATTATATAACACCAGTGTTGGTAACTGATGTCATAATTCTTCACTGATATTCTTCTCAAATGAAAACACAAAAACTTTTAGTAATTTTCTTCCTGCTGCAAGTAAGTCTTTGAAAACCACACAATTTTTGAAGTCAGATCACAATTTTGCACCTCTACACAAAATTCACATGTGGTTGCTTTGCCCAGAAAAGAGCATGTTCTGTACAGAAAATATAAAAATGGCATTTCCTGCACATAAATACTATGCTCTGTGCAGAAAATGCTTTTTCCTGAACACAAGATGCTGTTTCCCACACTAAACAATTTTGCCAATTTTGTGCAGAATAAGTCATCCAGGATCCTTCTTATTAAGGTTGCTCAACCAGTAAAAACATTTTAGAATATTCTTTCCATTTCCTATTCATGGCTTTCAGATCAAGCCAGAGGATTTGGATAGCATAACAGATAAACACTTCAAATGACAGGACAGATTCAATATGACATGTGAACAAAATGGAATAGTAAAATGATACAGAGGAGGTATAAAAGAAAAATTAAAACTGCCAATTCTCTTTGTGCAACGCTGTAATGCTAAATAAAAAAAAAGTGTTCTGCATTCAGTTTTGCAGAGTTCAAAACATATAATTTGCACATTTATTTCTTGCTAATCACTTTGTCTTCTTTCAGCTTATTAACTGCAACAGTATGTGTGTGCTTTGTGTGTGTATGTGTGTGTGCATTTAAATAAATGGATATCACACATTTTCTAGGCCTTGAAGTTTTTCTGAAAAGTTTAAATGACTGGTAGCATTTATTCATTCTGTAGTATGCTGCTCAAAGTTTTGATATGGGATTAAAAATAATAGTAATGACATTTGAAGTTAAAAGACGACATCTTGATTAAAGCCAGAACAAATTGTTTGGCAAAGGTTCAAAACTTACATTCGCATGCCTTTCCAATCTTGGATCCCACCCTCCTCTGTTCACTTACAGAAGCTGAAGCATGCAAAAGAAGGAATCAGATCCAGTGGCATTTATGTGTTGACTACATTTCCAGAAGTCAAGTCTAAAAGGAGAATTCACCCAACAGTAAACTTTTCAAATTTGCCCATGGAAACAAACAAAAAGTCAGGTCAACATTGGATGTTCCTGTTTCAGTAAACATGTGGGAAAGACACACAAAGAAGAACAAAGATAAAAAGGAATTTTGTTAAGATTAGCAATATATAATAGAGTAATTTAGGTCACTGTCTTATGCCCACTTAGCTCAGAGTTAGTTCCACTGCACCATTAGCAACAGAAAGCACTTGTGGACACTACATGCCACATCACACTACACTATATTACACTATGTCAAACCAATGGTGGTTTGAGTGTTGGACTAGGACTCAGAGAGACCATGGTTCAAATCCCTGCTCAGCCACAAAAACCTATTTGGTAACCTTGGGCAAAGCACTCTCCCATCCTAAGAGGTAGGCCATTAATGGCATGCCTCCTCTGATCAAATCTTGGGGAAAAAATCCCTATAATAGGTTGTCTTAGGGTTGCCACAAATCAGAAGCAAGTTGAAGGCACACAACAACAACAATATCCACACCATCCATCCATCCATCCCTTGTTTTATATCCTACCATTTTCCCAGAGTGGCACTCAAGGCAACTCACAAAAAAAAACAAAAAATGACAACAAAACCAAATGTAATTAAAATAGTCCAAATTAAGATTAAAGCACTACACAGTTATAGTAGTTTGATACCATTTCACTTGTTATGGTTTCATCCATCAGAATGCACCTCAGGCATGTCACTATCCATTTCAAGACTCTGATGGGGTAGGCCCATGCTGTATGAAAGTTCATGATCCAGTAGACCTTCAGGGTCTTCTGGGATTCAGGACTCTTTTGTGATGGACAGTGTTCAGAAAAAAGAGTCCTGAATCATAATTTGACATTTTGGAGGACACACAACTTCAATGAAAAAAAAAAAAAAAAAGCTTCCGCATTAGTAGAATGCTAAATCTGCTCAGGGGTTCAGTCTGAACTTTCAATATGTTACCCAAGAGTGCTCTGCTTTGAGGCAGAGTGTTCAGTGCCTAAGGCAACTTCTTAAAGTTCAGACTTAAACCCAGAATGAATGCACCATCATCCTATTCACAGGGAACCCACAGGTTGCAGCTGTCACCCATGTCACTTGTATGGTGACAATGCAACATTGCTGCATTGTGAGTTTCTCCACTCTTGTAAGACACAACCAAAAATGCTGAGGTGGGCCATACTTTTGAGCTTGGCTGTAACTTTGGACTAAAACTCCCAGGTTCCCTCAGTCAGTGGCCGTGGAATTATAGTCCAAAGGCACAACTTCTCCAAGCTCTCAGATAATGCAAATACAGATACAGTCAGCCCTCTTGCAGTGGCTCAAGTGGTTAAGATGTTGACTCAGTTGATTGCAAGATCAGAAGGTTGGCAGTTCAAGGCCCTGGTGCTGCATGATGGGGTGAGCTCCTGTTACTAGTCCCAGCTTCTGCCAACCTAGCAGTTTGAAAGCTTGCAAATGCAAGTAGATAAATAGGTACCACTTTGGTGGGAAGGTAAACAGCGTTCTGTGCAATCCTGCTAGCCATATGATCACAGAATAGTCTCTGACAACGCTGGCTCTTCGGCTTAGCAACGGAGATGAGCACCACCCTCTATGGTTGGACACAAGTTGACAACCTTGTCAAAGGGGAATACCTTTACCTAACTTTATAGTCCTCCTTATTCTCATATTTTGCATCCACAGATTCCATCATCCACAGCTTGAAAATGTTTCCCCAAAAATAAGTTCCAAAAAGCAAAGCTTGATTTTACATTTTTTTTTTTTACAAAGTACACCATTTTACTCTACCATTGTATATAATGGGATGTGAACATCCATGGATTTTGCTATCCAAAGGGGGTCCTGGAACCAAACCCCAGCAGATATGAAGGGTCTTCTGTATGGTCATAGCATCTCTCCTCCACTACTACAACACACACTGCTCCCTTACAGCATAACAAAACATAGCAGTAGCACAATGGAAAAGAGATGGCAAGAGACCTCCTCATAATGTTAGCTTCCATTCAACAGCAATTGGTGGCTTCCGTGGCAATGATAGCAGTGATTCCACTCTGGGTTTTAGTATGAAATTTAAGAGACGGTTCATGCAGTTTGGGAATGGGTTCAGTATTGTGGATCATTCCTTTAATATTTGGACTATAAACCTGAGAGGATTCAGCAATACATTGCTATGGAAGGAGACGGCTCCCTTTTTAAGTGGCTTTTTTTCTCTTGTAATACTCAGCTCAATAGTGGCTGAGGCATATCACCTGAAGATACAAACATGTTTCAAAAAGGGGATCATGTCAGTCCATCTCTCCCAGTGACATCTTGGTTGATCAAACAGTTGTCAAATTGTTCATGGTTTGGATGGCTATTAGACATCCCGTCCATGGCTAAATGACTACAGTTGCAAGCAGCCCTCTGGCTATTCATCAAGAGATATTTATACTGGCGAAACAAGACCTGGCGGGACATTGCATACTCTTGAGGACTAAAAGAGACTTGAAAGAAAGCATTTCTATAATATTTTGCAAGGCCCCCTCCCCAGATTCTCCTTCTTTCCCCCTCCCCATCCCACACGTACACAGTTGAAGCCCAAAGGCAAAATACTTTGTCATTATCTCCCTTAGAACAAGCACTAACATTTTCGGCAGCCCTGAGTTACTCATGTTGGAGGAGTCACGGGGTGAACTGGAAAATATCAGAGGGGGGGGATTGCCTTCAACAGAGCCATGTCAAGAGCTTCTCGGTAATCAACAGAGCTTAAGAAAAGTCAACCATTAGCCTTTTTCTTTCATCTTTCCCTTTCCCGCCACAAGTGTTAGCAAGGAGGCCTTTGATTTTTCTCATTTACCAGGCTTTTTGTCTACCTGAATCCAGCTGTGTCCTTATCCTTCCAACAGACCTTATTGGTGGGGACAATAATTTCAAGCATGGAGGGCTAGACCCCGGAAATAATAGCACATAGGGATTGCCTCTGGACATGTGTAGAGTCCCTTTCCAATGCCAATGAATAACACCATCAAGTTTAGGAGAAAAGGTACCTAGGCTTGACTGCCAACACAGCTTTACTTTCAGTATTAGACCAAGAAATAGGAACAGTTTTGCAGATGGATCATTTATCTATTACCACAGTTACAGTCAGCCCTCCATATCCACAGATTCTTTAGCCATGGATTCAACTATCCATGGTTTGAAGATATTCAAAAATATATAAATTCCAAAAAGCAAACCTTATTTTTGCTGTTTTATATAAGGGATATCATTTCACTATGCTTGTCTTGAATGGGACTTGAGCATCCCTCAATTTTTGGGAGGGGGGGGGCCTTGGAACCAAACTCCAGAGGATATCAAGGACCAACTGTAGTAACCTTCTACCAAAAAGTCTTTTGGCTTTAAAGGATTAACTATCTGGGCAGTACTATATTTGGAAACCTACAGGTGTACTTCACAAGATGTTCAATGGTATATCCACACATGTAAGATAGACATGTATAGTACTTATGGGTATTTCACAGACATGGTAGAGTGCAACTCCCATCATACCCAGAAAAAGGGAAACTGTGGCCCTCCAGACGTTTTTAGCCCACAACTCCCATTAGCCCTAGTTAATATGTTGAAAACATTCTATGAGTTTTTGGAAAACCACAGCTGCCCAACTCTTTGTACAGCCCCTTTCTTCCTTTTTAGATGCATTTTAAAAGAAGGAACCAAACAGCAATGAAGAAACAAGAAATAGCAAAACTAAAATTTAAATGCAAATAAAAAAAGGGGTCACCTCTGCACATTTTACGGTGTTAAAGGTAGGTAGTTACATTGGGGCAGATGCTGTATGAAAAAAATCTAATGAATTGTATTGTAAATTCCCTTCCTGTGATCTCATATCTATTAATTCTCTGGCTAGTTTGCTTCTGCGAAAAGCATGAAACTGGCATCATTTTGGCTTTCTCTTTGGGCAGCAAAATATCTTGGCTTGGCCCTGCATGAATGACACTTGCTAGGTAAGAATGACAGCTAATAATTTTCTCATCTCTTGACACTTGTTTCCTGGTACGCTTGGAGACATCTTCTTAATCCTTCTTTATCGCACAGTTCACCTGATAACAACTTCCTTGCTGCTTACTAGTGCTTTGAAGATTTATTGGGTCCTGGTTAGATAACACTTTGAAGCCAAAAGCTCTTTACAAAAACTCAAGGACTGGATCTGCAATCGGAAGCAAGATTCCTCAAAGGAAAGCTGTTTTGCAAAGCAATGCAAGTGGTTAAAAAAAAAAAATTGCATCAATCAATCAGTTTTCAAATGCTGCCTTGTTTTCTTCTTATTGAAATGGAAGCTGAGCTCAATACCCAGGTATTGTCTTTGATGACCAAAGTATGACTAAATGCCAAACTTTGTTCAAGAGCTTTTAAGGATGTGTGCGAACAAAAGAAAGCATTAGTTTCCTGACATCACCGGATTCTTCTTCCATTTAATAAGTGACTCAGCCTTAGCTAGTGTTATGAATGCCACAAAACAGCATCAAGTGTGCTTTTGTAGTGTTTTACTAAAGTCCACATACTTTCAGTGACATCACTAGCGTTGGCATCACCCAGTGTGGTAACTGATGGTGTCACACACACACACCCATTGACCTTTTCCCATACCACACCAAGAAAATCCTTAGTAATGTTTTTTGTACTAATGCTATTCATAAATCACAATTCCTCTATATCATTGCATGTAATGGCAATAGTTGTGACATAAACATCAAGCAAAGTTAAAATTATTCCTTTCAATTACAATAGCATACACCAGCCTAAGTGCATTTACATAGTTTCATGTAGTTAAAGTGAAAATTTAATAAGATGTGATGCTGTTAAAGAAATTTAAAAAGATTTTTTTTAAAAAATTAAATTTAATAATAATAAAAAATCAGGGTCTCTCCTTTCTCCTCCCATTGAGCCTTGCCCAACTTATACCGTCTCTTCTGCTGAGCTCCATCATTTTAAAGGGATGCAAGTAAATACCACAACCTGTTTCTGCCAAAAGGAAGATGTTTTGGGAACAGTGGTGTCACCCTCCGCCCTTAAGGCATCTCCTGCTGTGGTCCACATCCCCCACACCTCCTTAGTGATGCATGCTCTCCTGTGCTTTGAACATAACAATCTAGGAAGAGCCATGCTAGTTTAGACTGAAGTCCTGTCTAGTCTAATACTATGATCCCACAATGGCCAAAGATACTCAGAAACAGAGTGGAAAAGTACCTTCCACTTATGTTATTTAGCAACTTGTACTGAGATCGAGGGGTAGTCAGAGCTTCTATGTCAGTGGTGTGATGAGTACATCACGAGTTTTACTTTACTTTAACACAGCTGTCCAAAGTGTTGAACCTATTTTGGGAACAGGGTTCAGCACCTGATGAAGAGAGATGCTGGAGGCTATACAGAACCATCATGATGAATCATAATAGACAGTGCTATGAAACACCACACCAAAAGAATTGACCTCTTGATTCAATGAGCATAGATCCCAGTGTGCTCTCACATACTTATTATATCAAGAGCGCTGCATAATGCTTGCTGTTTTTTTTCATTTTCTTTTCTTGGTTCTGTTTAAATCCTATGAGCCCAAGGCAGCAAACATAGTCCTCCCTTTCCTCCTCAGTACTTCATCTTCACAATATCCTCATGCAATAGGCCAGAATAATAGAGACTGACTGGCCCAAGGCCACTCAGGCTTAAATCCACTTGTTAGCAGGGGTGGTGGCCTCATGCTGATGGAGTGATCTAAGGTGTAGGGTCTGTTTTGGATATAGAATTCAGCACACTGAATAGCTCCTTTAGAGTTTGTGCTAAAACATGGAGTGTGATCATCCCTCAGGGGGTTCAGTGACATGGAAGCCAATGATTGATAGTTCCATCTGGAGCAGATTCATCAGCTCCATGGAGTTTGCATAACTGAAGACTTACTAAGGTCTCTCTGGTTCAGTGGAGTCATTCTAGTTAGGACTAGCAATTAAATGCAGCCCCCACTAAATTTCTTGGCTCTCTGGAGAGTAGATCCTGGATTTCTCAAGTCCCTATCCAACACTCTGCTAACTAGACTACACTGCCTTTCTGCATATGATTACAGAGTACAGTTTTGGGATTCCCTTAATCCCCAGAAATAGGTATTTGAAAACAAGACTAGGCCAAATTCTAAATCCTCACAATCTGGATAGAAATTTGGATGATGGAAATTCAAGAAACATTCTTGAATGGCATCCTGTTAGCTGTGCACTTGAAAGCTGAACTAATATAGAGCCTTTGCAGACTGCCAGAAATAGTGTAAATTGATTCCACTTTAACTGCCCTGACTCAGTGCTAGGGAGTCATGGGAACTATAGTTTATTGTGGCACTGTAGCTCTCTGACAGAGAAGGCTCAATGTCTCAGAAAAAAAATACAATCCCCATGATTCTCTAGCACTGAGCCAGGGCTGTTAAAGTGGACTCAATTTGCACTATTTCTAGCCATCTGCAAAGGTCCATAGTTAATGCTTGTGGTCATTTGAAGGAGGAATTCCCAGTTTATCATTTTCCTTTTTTGCTCCCCCCCAAGTCATATCATGGTCAGTGGAGAGAAGGAGGCATTGGAGAAGCATCTGGCTATGTGCCTATAGCTAGACACACAATGACAATTTTGTTATCTCCCCAGGGTTCTCTAGAGGTCCCAGAGGTTGACATAATTTCTCTTGTCTGGTTATAGATACATAACCAGTTGCTTCTCTGATGTCTCCCACTCTCTACTAGCAATAAAATGGGTGGGAGATTACAGGAGAAAGGTGAATCATGTAGGAAAAAAGAGGGAAGATGTATTGTGCTTCTTAATGGGCAGAACTTTCCAAGAAGTCTCCCAGTGCAGGATCTCAGTCTCCTGTTGTGAATGTGTTGCTAGCCCTGTCTGCCAACATTTGACCATTTTACAATTCACTCCAACCACTGTTTTGAGAACAGGAGGAGGCAGTTTTTAAATCTGCATAACTAGTCATCAGTAACAATGTTGAAATTACATGCTTTATTCTTAGGTGCTCTTTATTTACCTTTTGGGAAAAGGCAGTGTAAAAGAAGCCACAACCCTCCTTCATGTGGCTGAAGCAAAAGCATCTACCACTATAGTTAACCTGTCCAAAATGGAAAGAAGCTTCCTACAAAGGCCATGAAAAGTTATAATTTATACTTTGCACAAAATAATCCTAGATCCATGTTGTGTTTTGCCCTGGACCTTGTTACTTACTACAGATGAAGATTTCCCCAGGATCCAATTGGGTGAAGTGGTATGAGACACAACCTTTCTGAGAGCATGGGTTGAATGGAGGTGCCGGTAACTAGATCAGAGTACAGTGATGCAGGGACCCACTGAACTCAGACTAGCGACACTGAGGGGAGAAATCTGGGGTTTTTAAAGGGTTAAACTAGCCACAGAGCAAAGGTGTGAGACTGCCTGAGTGAGGTGATCTGGTCTAGAAATATTCAAAGGGGAAATGGGAGAGGATTAAGTCATTAGCTGACCCATCAGGTGAGACATCTAGGCCATTATCGCCCATCCTTCTGATTATGGAGGTGATGATGGTCCATTTGCAACTGCCACACTATCTGCCTGACTAGGGGGATTGGGGATTTTCCAGTCTTCCAAGTGACCTGGGCATGACCTCTTTGCCTTGCCATGGAGGCACTTGGGCTTCACTGGGGCCATGTGGAATTCATACACACACCAAAATTCAGAAAGATGCACTGATGCTAACACAGCAAAGTCTGACAAAATTACAATCACAAGCCTGGTAAGAATTCCTGGCATAACTCCACAAGGCCTTTTGAAGCCTTGATTGGATCATGAAATAATAGAGCCATAGGCTTGGAAGGGACCCCAAGAGCCAATTCATCCAACCCCAAGAGCCAATTCATCCAACCGCCCTGCTGGAATTCACAACTAGCACACTCCTAAAACAGTTGCTATCCAACTTCTGTTGAAAGATCTTCCAAGAAGGAAGAAAAGAAATTCTACCTAAATATTAGGGAAGATTTCTTCACTGTAAGAGCTGTTCAACAGTGGAACAGACCACCATTCTCAGAGGTGGTCTGTTCCACTGTTGAACAGCTCTTACAGTGAAGAAATCTTTCCTAATATTTAGGTAGAATCTCTTTTCTTTGAATTTGATCCCATTGGTTTGTATTCTATACCCTGGAGCAGCAGAAAACATCCTTGGCATGATGAAATCAAATTCAAAGAAAAGAGATTCCACCTAAGCTTTAGGATAAATTTCTTTACTGGATGGAGAAGGAACATAGCTCAGTAGTAGAAAGATGGCATGGGTGTTTGAAGATGGCATGGGTGTTGCAGTCTAACACATCTTGAGGAAACCAGTTTTGGTTTGACCTGCACTACAGCATCCACAAAGAACCAAACAAGGCAGAAATAATTCTTCAAGATACATTGTTTTTTTTTTTAAGTGTATCTATATTTGTTTGGAAATCTGTGGTTTCCTTGGGAAGAAAAATATGGCCAAAGGACCAGAGCAATTTCTAGATCATTTTACACTTGTCCATGGAGACCTTTTGCTCCATCCTCTTGTTTTGAAGATGCAAGCAACATTTGTTGCCTATTATAAACAGGGATGCTAAAGAGGGTGAAATAGGTTCTCTGGAATATTTCACAGAGAATATTCATCCCAAACTTTCCCCTCCCTTGGCCCTTCTCTGATCTGTTAATCATGCATCAGAAATAGGTCTGGAAATCGTCTACCTAGATATTGGATGAAGGCATCCAGCACAATTTTTTTTTTTATTATTTTAATGGCAAACACACTTCAGGAGAGCTTTGGCAGGGGCTTTGAAAAGCAAACACTATTTTACTTGGAAAATATTAATAACCTTTATGACACCTGCCTTTTGATCTTAAGAGAATCATTAGACAGCTTCCATGGCTGAAGCCTTTGCAGTGCCTTCTGAGCAACAAAAGAGATTAATAGATGATCAGAGAGTTTCCTCTCGGCTCAGCTAGCCGAGCAGCGGGCAGGGATGGAGAAGGCTACAGGTGTTTCTTGGGGGCAGGGGGAGCTCAATGTGCTGAAGGAATTTCTTTCTTTGGTCTTCCATATTCTGCCTCTCTTGGCACTTGTCAAGACTTGCACATGAAGGAGTTCTTGAATTTTGATCTAAAAGACACTGGAGATGGCAGGGCTGGGAATAAGGCAGTCTGCTGCCTGTATGCAACTCTTAAGGACTTTTAGTTACCCCCGGATTTCCCTAAAACCAATTTTTGAAACAAAAGCCATCACAACAGGAGTCATACTTCCATAAGCCCTTGGAGACTGCAGATCTTAAAAATAAAGTGTTCACACTACCTTGTTTTAGCAAAAAGGAACTTTTTTTTTTTGAAAACTAGAACTGACTTCTGGGGCCCTTTCATATTCTACAATTACAGCTGTATAGTAGTGATTTGAATAGTTAGATAGCTTCTTATGGAATTCTTAGGACTGCAGTTTAAGGGAGAATATTTTGGGAGAGTGCTAGTGATTCTCCAAACTTCAAAACCTAGGATGCCAGAGGATTCAGCTATGGCAGTTAAAGTGGAATTGTAGTGCCATAATTGTGTAACGTAAAAGGGCCTTTTGCCACCTCTGTTAGCATTGTAAAAGGCTGGTGTAACACATTATAGGCCCAGTGTGTGTGTGGAAAGTGCACCCCTTTTCAAAATAGTTCTTTGGACATAAGATTATTAGATGCCCTCAAACACATTTCTATTCACAGTGACTCAGAAAAGATCCCACAACTCAATGGAATTTTAAAAAAAGAAAATACATTCTAGTGTGTGTGGATTAATGGTGGTAGCATGGATATATTCCCCATTTTCCCAGCTATGTACAAACCAGCTATGTTTATTCCAGTCCCTTTGGTTAAAGAGAGCAGCATCCTCTCTTTAATATGCCTGTAAAGGTTCTCAAACTTGGTAGAAAGCCATTTTACAACACTCACAACAAACAGAAATGCCACACCACACAAGAAATCTGTCAAGGTGGGTGAATTGGGGAGGGAGTAGGATTAGATCTGGGTCTACAAACTCACAAGCCAATGATCTGCTACTAAGCTACTGAAGAGCTGTTCCATCTTCTCCGCCTGGTGCACCTTCTTATATCTTCCTGCTATTCTACACATGCCACATTTTGTCTTGTGGTTGTATACAGAAAACAGGGTGGAGGTGGAGAGACAGGAGCATCACTCTAGGAATTGGATTGAAGCCACGTGTTAAATTGTTCATTCAGATTCTATTATCAAAGCTTTGGGCTTTGCCTCTAGGCTGTGAGGAGAATATCTTAATTTAACAGAATTGACAGCATTTTCAATCCAACCCTGTAGAAAGAGGAGTAGGAGAGAGGACAGAGAAGACAACAGATGACATGCACTTTCACATTTCTGTTTGTCATATCCTTGCTTTTGCCATTCTCCGAGTCTGAGAGAGTGGCTGGGATTCAAACCCTGGTATCCAGCGTCATAGTCCAATGCTCAAACCACTACACTACACTGGCTCTCCAACATGTAGAAAGCTCCCACTAATTCAATGAGTCGACTGCAGTTGGGAATGGAATACAACCAAAGGCACAATCTGCAACCAAATACTTATAAACAGCAACTTTTGATGAATTCTGAGAATTCTGCTTTTTATACAGGGATAAGAAAGAAGGGCCTTTTAGCAGAAAAAAAGGGGAAATGATAATAAGCCAGGTCCAGATCCAGAAACAATTTCTACTTTAAATGCTTTTTATATATATATATATTTATATATATGTATGTCTATTTTTTAAAAGCTTGGAATGAGGTCCATTTGGTGGTTCTCTCTGCTTGCTGAGAACAAGGGCATCGTCTGGATCTACAGACTGTTTCATGTAAGACGCTATCAATATTTCATACTATTATGGTCTCAGCCTCTTCTTAGCTTCCTTGTTATCTTGCACAATGAGAAAGGCGGGGAACGGCAATAAGATCCATCAGCGGGAGAGTGTGAAGTGATGCTCTAGTCGCAGGGCAATAGGCTCCAGGTGCCAACAAGCCTCTCGACCTTGACCTCCTCTAAGTGTGTGCTCCTTCTGTGCTGTATAATTAGAATATACATCTTTCCTTTTGTAGAGCAAGGAAAAAAAGGTGACAGCATCAAAAAGCAGCTGACCTACATATGTACCTATAGCAGCTGGTGGCTTCGATGGCTAGTGGGGCAATGCATCTCCTCTGTTCTTTAGTCCAAACTTCATAATGCATCTATTTGTGGAGTAGCACTCTGTCCCCCAAATAGGTTCAACACTGTAGATAATTCCTTTTAGGTTCAGAACAAATTCACCACCTAACTGACATGGGAGCCACAAGATTTAGACACAATCTATTAAAAATGGGGATGTCAAAGCCCATGAGCTGTTTGCAGCCTTGGGCCCTTTTCTGTCACTCCTAAATCCAAAGACCTTAGACCTCACAATTAATTAATCTGGGAGCAGCATTATGCTTTTAACCACCCCCAACGTCCCAAATTTCCATGCTTGATGGATGCACTCTGGTGATAGCAACCGAAGCAGAGTTGCCCAGATACCATCTTCATCAGTGTTTTGTCTTTGCAAGTTGTGCTTTGTGCACTGGGGGTTGCGCATCCTATACTTAGC
Source organism: Phrynosoma platyrhinos (assembly GCA_020142125.1). NCBI lineage: Eukaryota > Metazoa > Chordata > Lepidosauria > Squamata > Phrynosomatidae > Phrynosoma > Phrynosoma platyrhinos. Next base: position 22,653,138 of record CM034704.1, read on the forward strand.
ATTGTGGTTGCACATTGTGCATTGTGGTTGTACATCCTATAGTTTGTATTGTGGTTGTGTATCCCCACTGTGCATTGTGATTGTGCATCCTATACTTTGCATTTCATGCAATGTGCATTGTTCAATGGCACCTAGTCATTGACATGCTAATGATGCCATTCTTCATGAGGGTTGTGTAGTGTTTGTGTAGCATAGCTCCACTTGTGGATACTTATGCTAAGCTGAGGGAATGGTGATAGCGGCCTTAGTCTGACACTCAAACCACTGAATCATTCTGGCTGTCTCAGAAGAAACAGAATCTGGAAATTAGTCAAAGAGAGATCCAGCATGGTGTAGTGGTTTGAGTGTTGGACTATGACTCTGGAGACCAGGGTTCAATTCCCCACTCAGCTATGAAACCCACTGGGTGACCTTAGGCAAGTTACATGCTCTCCACCTCAGGGGAAAGCAATGGCAAATCTTGTCTGAATAAATCTTGCCAAGAAAACCCCAGGATAGGGCCGCTTTAGGGTAACCATAAGTTGGAAATGACTTGAAGGCACACCACCACCACCACAAACCAAAGAACTGGGAAGGACAAAAATAAAGAAGAGCTTAGGGAGTATAATCAAGGGGAGCACATTTCAGGGCAAGGGACCTCAGTTCTTCAGCCTTCTTGAAATCTCTATCTACAGTTCTAGGATTCCCTCAGGTACATATACTTCTCCCTATTTTCTGAACCTTTGTAGGGGTTTCTTTCCCATTCTAAAAAGTTGAAAGGCCTCTCCTAAGGCTAAGTTTCTGGAAGAAACAACTTTAAGCTAGACTACATAGCCATGTTGGGTTGCATCCCTTTTGCCTTTGGTCCCAACACTTATGACATGTGGACCCCAAGAACTCTGAAACTGAATTCATCTCTCAGGCTGAAAGAGTATCCCTGCTCTCGGTGTATATTTTGAAATGGTCATAGAGGAACCATGTAAAGAATCCATCCTAGCTGGTGGCTCCCATGTCAGTAGGGCATTGATCCCACTCCAGGTTTTAATTCAGATGGCAAGACACTATGCATGGTGCTTAACTCTATCCCCCCCCCCCAAAAAAAGCATTCAAAATCTTGGATAACTTTCATAGGCCCTCTGAATTATCAGCCACCACCGATGCATCTTCTGATGAGCTGAGCCAAACAAAATCAGATTTTTTTATTGTCACATCAGAATCCTTTCAGTATCCTTACTGTTCCATGTTGTATAATTTAAGGTTCACCCCACATAAAATTTACCCCTTTTCCATTAAAAGCCCATTAGAAGGTTTCAATAACAGGAGCGATCAGCATAGCAGTAAGACTTTCCAACTGGCCAGAACCAAGAGATGATTGACCCAACTTGTAAATCAGTGCCCCCGACTTTACCTCTGTATGTCAATCAATTACAGTCGTCAATCATGCCCAAGTAGTGCCTGCCTCAGCAGGTCTGACTGCTTAATCATATAACCGTTGAGCTAATACCATTCATATTTTCTGGCCTTAAAACACTCCTCTAGGAATTCTCATCCATTATTGCATCAAAATTAACGAGATCTTAAAGTGCACACTATATCATTTGCAACATAATACTCGGCTAAATGGAAAACATCAGGATGGAGCATAATTTATTGCTATTTACATTTGCTTGTTAATTAGCACTGCTCAAGAACGATCAAGTAATTGAGAAGAAAGGTTTTGGTTTCCTCCCAACCAAATTCACAAGAGGTGTGTGTGTGTGTGTTTGTGTGTCCCAAGGAGTGGTATGTTGGGCTGGAGAGGACATTTTTATGTTTGCTGCTATCAGGAAACAGAAGTCAATTCCCAGCTTTATCTTTTTTTAAAAAATCTATAAATTCTAATCCTGAATATTGCTACTGTAACTAGAGGCAGCCTGCCATAGTGCTTAGAGCCAAGGTAATGAAAGGACACCCTATAAGCTACATGGATCCCTCACCGGCCAGATTTCCAGGATTACTTGCAAAAAAGAAATTCCAGTGGACAAAGATGAATTGCTACTCCTAGAAACCTCCAGGCACAGAAATTCACCCTTTTGGTAGGATGCCCTTTTCAAAACCAGAGGCTCTTTCACATTATACAAATATAAGACCATGATTCCATTTCAATGGCCATGGCTTGGCTGCATCCTGTGGAATTTTGTGATCTGTAGTTTGGTGAGGCACTAAAACTCTCTGGCTTAGCCAGCATCCACACTGCAGAAATAATCCAATTTAACATCACTTTAACTGCCATGGCTCAATGTGATGGAATTCTGGGAATTGTAGTTTTGTGATGCATTTAGCCTTCTCTGTCAGATAGCTCCGGTGCCGTAACAAATGATAATTTCCAGATGCAGTGAGCCATGAGAGTTAAAGTGGTGTCAACCTGGAGTGCTATTTCAGCCTCAGATTTCTAAATATATCTCCCTAAACTGCAAATCCCAGGATTGTTTAGGATGCAGGCATGCATGTAGGGAAAATAGAATCATAGACTGAATCTACAAAGGCTAAATAAGCATCCTTACCTTGATCTTGGTTCTGTTGGAACACATGAATGTTCTACTTTTGATGTGAAAACGCCTCTTTTCGATGCCTGAGAGTTTAAAGGCAATTAAAAAAAACCCCTCCAGTTTATACCATTGTTGTGGGAAGATCTGGGTTTTAAAAACATGTAGTTTGACTCCTAAATTGGGATTACAATAAAATTGGGGGTGATGTATGGGGGAAGATTCTTGCCAGGTTGATGGGTGATCACATAGGTCAGGTGGTCAACAAGATCACCTGTATCAGTATCTGGAAAACTTAGTGTTGCCTTTTTTGGGGGGGGAGATTTGGTGTTTGTATGCACACATTCACAGGTTGGTATTTCACCTCCCTTTCTCCATCTGCTTCGCTTAGAATAATAAAGTTTATTTTTAATGGCTTTTCTACCAAAGGGTGGCACATCAAAACATATAAAATCAAAAACCAATGGTAAAACACCATACTATAAAATGTTAAAATACTAAAATCATATGCTAATATGCTAAACAAACAAACAAACAAACAAACAAAATCCTCATCAGTCACTTCCCATCTTAGTCACCTTAGGCTAGGCACGTTCAGCAACTTAATCCGGCAAATCGAAGAGGAAGGTCTTCAACCATTTACAAATGTAGATCAGATCCTCCTCCAGATGGAAGTGCGAAGGAAGACTGTTCCAGAAACACAGAGCCAGATCCCAAAAAAGCTTGCAGCCTTGACACCTTGACACTTCATGGAAGTGCAGGTGGGCAATAAGAACAAAGAGAAAACAAAGGCTATTTGATTAAACAAATATGCAAATATGTGCATGCATTGCAGGAATAACAATAATTAAAAAAAGTCCGCAGCTGCTGTTCTGTGACCAGACATAAATCAATTGGGTGAACAACACAACACAGGCACACAGTTGAAACAGCCCCTTGCATGTGGCTCTATAATGTCCCATGTGGTTTTCCAAACTGATTTCAGTTTCGATTGAAACAGGTGTGTGTGGCAGTAAAGGGGTCAAACTGGGGCATGGATACTATGCAGTGGATCTGGGGTACAGCCCCTGTGTAGATTCAGCTATAGTGTTATAATTATGTAGTGTGAAAGGATCCCAGAATTAAAATCTCAGCCACTTCCAGTTTTATTTTTTGAGTTTCTTTGAGGAATCCTGGATGATCCAGGGGGCATCCAGTAAAGTTGCCCATCCTGTCTTACAATATAGGGCTGGAGGGTCCTGAATTCATATCTCAGCCAGATGCAAGGCTCATCATGTGACTTTTGGCCCATCACTGTCTCTAAACCAGGGATGGGAATCACAGGACTGTTTTTGCAGCTTCATACTTGGACAGAAGTACTTCACACTACAACATTTCATCTATGCTGCAACATTTCAGATAGGCCCAATGCTGTGCTTGTTTACCTTTGGTTTCCTATAGAGTGCTATGGCCCCAAGTAGGTATGTTTGTGTGTTTTGCATGCCTTCAAGTTGTTTCTGATGAGAGAGAGTGACTTACTCAGGGTCACCCAGAGGGTTTCTTTGGCCAAGTAGGGATTCAAAACCTGGTTTCTAGAGTCATAGTCCAATGCTCAAACCACTACACAATGCTTGCTCTCTCAAGTAAGTATGCATGGGAGTACAGTCTAACACACACTAGTGACTCTTTCCTGGATAAAATGTGTGATGTTCTCCTCTCACCCAAAGCAGATGATGGGAAAATAAAGGCACATTTCTTCACGACAGGACTTTATGAAAGTAATACCAGAGAAGGAAAGCTTTTGGAAGCAAAGCCCATATTGTTAGTTGCTCTGTGCGAACAATGTAGACAAAACATTATTAATGCTGACTATGTCTGGATTGCACACTCAACCAAGATGGGAGTCAACATGTTTGGTAACATCAAAGAGAACCTGATACCTGAAAGTATAAGAAGATTAACGTTTACAGTGATCTGTAGGTTTGGCTGTTCTAAGGAGACTAACAGACACAGCCAGGAGGGACACTTTAGTAATAAATTGGCACCAAGATCTTCTCATGTGCTTAACAAATTCTGGCACTGTATATAAACTCCTATTTGAGGATTTCTTTTTCTTTTTCATTTAAACCTTCTACACTAGAATCAGCATGGAAACATGGTCTATAATGCTAACAGACAAAACAGAGTGAAACGTGAGCTGTTACGGCATGCCTCAATTAGACAGGTACACCCTACGGCATGAAAACGTGTCAGGATTTCTTCATGGTTTGGGGGGGGATGAGAGCAGGAGAGAAAATGTACAACCAATGCTTGCTATTTCTTTTTTTAAAACAAAGCATTGCTTCTGGAAGGGGAAAAATCAGTTCTAAAAAAGCAAGGTGATTTCTACAATAAAATTGTCTGGAATCTCATTTGTGTGTCTTATGTAGGTGTATGTTTCCCTATAGAAGCAGCTGGATGTTTTTGTGGAGTTGTGCATGCAATATCATTGTGCACTGATATGTAATGGCATTACGCATGGATACAGGTTGTGCACTTGGATCTGTCTTCAGTTGCATTTTTGGGGTACTGGTTCAGTTGTGCAATCTTATTTATTTATTTATTTGATTGGTTTATATCATATGAAATTCACTTGGGGACTTACTCCTTTGTAAATGGACGTGTTTGCAGGAAATAGGAATGGGCATATTCAACAAGAGTGTGCTGTTATTTTTCCATGTAGTGGAGGCACCAAAATGCTGGTTGCACATTGGGACAGATGCATAACATGACTGATGCACAATGGGAGCAAGGCACATTGGGACACTTTTGTCCCATTATATATATTTGTAATTCACTAACCAATTTAAAAATTGCTTTGACTTTCAAATTTTAGATAACCATCACACATGACTTAATGCATCCTAAGACAAAAAAGCTGATCACCCAGCACATCCAAGACAAAGTTAGAATGAACAGTGTGACTTCTAAAAACCAAAACAATGAACATGTTAGTTCATCATTCTAAGACACATTAGGATGGTGACTTGAAGTATTTGATGTTGGGTCAGCATCAAATGAGTTTGCTGTTTATTTTAATATCAAGAAATTTAACTTCACATCAAGACAAATATCGAGGCATTTGATTTGACCTAAAATACTAACTTAAGCAGATACTTCCCAGATCATTTCACTTAGTGAAATAACAGAATATATTCCTAATCAATGGTGTCCTCATGGTTGATCAGTAACTCTTGACATTGTGGTCAGGAGCACACTTTGTAATAATGCATGCTGAATGAATGAGGACACATCTCTGAACATGAACACTGTAAGGCTTTAGCTTCTAGGACTACAGAATAATTTAAGAAAGTCTGTCTTTGAATTTGACAGGTATTGGCTCCAAATAAATGGGGGGGGGGGACCCTTAGTGTCAGTATTTGCTGTATCAACTGCCTTGTTTTTTTTTTTTTTTAAAAATCATTCTCTTAATTTTTTAAAAAAATAATCCATGAAAACAAATCACAAAGATAAAGCCAATATGCTCTCACAAGTTGCTACCTACCAGATTTGGCAACACCAAAGTCTAAATTGAATATAATCTTGCTTTATGCACAGCTGCTGGAAATTACCACTCTGCTCAAAGATAATTGGCAATTAGTTAAACAACACTCATTAAATTCTTTTCTCCTGGCTCCGGCTGGTATGAGTCAATCTTCCAAAATTTAAATTAAAGAAAACTTTGTGCAAACTTGTCCCCGGTATCTCTTTCCACTTGAAGCAATTCACCTGGAAGAATATAATTTGCATCATCCTTAAAGGCAACAAGCAAGAAGGAGAAATGAAAATCACAAGTATCTTGGGCTTCTTGGGCCAAGCAGGAAGAGGAATTGTTCAGAAATGCACTCACAGTCATCACAGGGGAGATAAGAAACAGAGTTCGATGTGCTGAGGATGTCAAAGATAATTGATCTTCTCCACATCCCGCCAAGATAGGCTAGTGTTATATGTACTTAACATGGTGTTTTGCAAGTTTCCTATCCTTAGGGAACCTTTCCATATCATTTTATCTACCGTTGAAGTCTTGTGTATTGCTGTCAATTATGAGGGATCCTTGGAGATGCAGGTAGGCTTCCATTATGGTTGCCAGATAAGGAAAATCCCAGGCTGTGAGTAGTGAGATTCAAAACCTAAGAATGAGGAATGACCACCTGTGATGTCATTAAGCATGATAGATGTATCAACACAGCATGTACCATTCAGATAAAAATCAACAAGGGACTCCCCACATGAACCAAAAAGCCAGTATCCCCCCTGGCCTTGCATCATCCTATTTGGATGATGCAGGTCAATGCTCTGGGGCCAGGATATGGCTGGATCCTGGCAGATCTGATGGATCTGGCCTGATTGCAAGGTAAATGGGGCTTAATGCAGGTCAAATTGATTCCCAGTGCACTGCGAAGTTTCCTGGAAACTCCAAAGCAAATCCTAGCAAATCCTGTATGCCCCTTACCTTTCTCTCTCATTGTTGCTACTGAAAAGACCTTAGTTGCCATGTCTGACATGGAAACAGGGCACCTGGCCATGTGGGTGCAGCCAAAAACCCGGTTTCAACACTAGTAGTGGCAATGGGAGAGTAAGGTGAAGGGTGCATGGTGGTACCCAATCCATGGCACTGGGACAGGCAGATACGTAAAAACCTGCTTATCCCTGCTCCAGTCCCAGGGACTCATCTGGGTTAGAACCTGGGCTGGAAAGCATGGGCCAAGCCTGTGCTTTCCTAACCTGTCTGCTCAGCCCATAAAGCTAATAAAGACCCCCCCCATACCTTCTTGTGATTATGACTGATTTATTTTATTTTATTTGTGCGCCCCCTTTTCCCCAAAGTCTGCAAAGCAGCTCCCAGAAAGAGTCACTATAAACAACAATCCCAGAACAATAAAAAGCACACAATTAAAATCACCACAAAAAAAATAAAAAAAGTTATTTAAATGACATACAAAGTTTAAAAAGAAGATAAAATACCCCAATAACAAAGCATCTGTGCTTATACATTAAAAGCCTATTTAAACAAACAAAAAAAAAATCTTTACCTGCTGGTGAAGGGCAAGCCTGTGAGTCCTGTAACATCAAAAGGACCTCTTGTTTTCCTTATCTGTCTTACATGCTACTGTTATCACACAGCTCAGTCACTTTTAGAAGAGAATGTGGTCTGTCTACCTTATTAACAAGACTACCTCCAGAAATAAGAGAGCTCTTCTATCCACTAACCCTGTGCTCCTTGTGAATAGACCTGATGTATTTTGGGATCTCTTCTCCTTTCTCCTGAGAAAGCCATGGATCTCTGCTCAAAGTCCTACCTAGGTGCACTGTTGTGGGCAGTCTGTGAATCTAAATCCTTTCCAGGCTGAAGAAATTATTTGTAGGAATCCTCTCCCCCTTTGATATCCCTGGCCCCTCAGTCCTTGATCATGCTTCCATAAATCAGCTGATCCTGTGTTTGATGTCTTCTGATATTCCTGTAGTTCATCCAATGATCATACTTGCACTATAATGAACAAACATAATGGACCTCAATGTAACAGACCTATGGCATGTACTGGTGCTCTAGCAATAACTGCAAGGAATGAGATGTCACATCCCAACATTGCTGAAGAATGCCTACAAACAAGTAGCCAACAATGCATGCAATGCTTAATTTGGAAAGGAATAGATCAACTTGTTTTGTCCTTTAAATGTGCTGAACTGTCTAAAGTCTCCCTCTACTGGTTAACTAATACCATTTCCAGCTGAGTTAGGTGTTTCTAATTATCTTTGGAACTCAGCCAAGGCTATATATATATCTACAACTTTCCCTCCCATTTCCCTTTTTCTCTCATTTTTTTAAAAAATATATAATTTTGGGTATAATTTCTGTGTTTAGGCAATCTATAAGAAGAGAAAAAAGGTGTTCTGTGAAGATTTATTAAAAGCATAGTTATGTTGATACCCAAAATACCTGCAAGAATCACAGACTCTGCTATTAAAACAGCAACAACATATTGGGTAAAGGGAAAATTGGATAGATGCTGTTTCCATCACCAGAACTCTTCCAGCACTGGAAGGTAGATTCCTCCATCATTTACAAGTCTCTCTTTTTCTCCTCACCCCCATGCTGTTGGAGTTGAGCAAAATGTGGTCATCATTATCATGATTTGGCCAAAACCCAGAGATGGCATGTGGTACATAAAATTGTGTGATAAGGACAAGGATAAAAAATTCTGGCCATACCCCCAATTTCTGTGCATTCAACTGAAGGTCTCAAAGGGGTGGGGGTGTCCTTTTGTCATAGTCCACCTCCTTTCTCCATTGGTGATCTCAAGCCCTGGACATTTTCTTATGAAGGATCTGCCATAGAGACTTTGACTCTTTCATTGCACCAGCTGAAGGGGCTATGGACTGTTGTCCTTGCAGAAGAAGTTGACAGAGTGTGTTGATAACTTAGAATGGCAGGAATGCAGGCAATGTGACACTGGTATATTTCACTGAATGCCAGGTCACCAAGGCTAGTCTTTGGAATGCTGTCTAGATATTATGTTGTCCTTACAAAGCATCTGTTTTAACCCATCCATTTCCTCATCCAAAAACAAAATACCAGTCTTGAAAGATACACCACTTAGCATCTTTGCAACACAAGTATGTGAAATCTAAATTATGACCTAATTTTAGAAATTGATACAGCTTCTATTGTGGCTTTTACACAGATGCCAAGAACTTCAGAAATGACTTTTTATTATTTAAAAATATTGTGGGCTTTCTATATATATCTCTTGGATGCTTTTTTTCCATTGTATGTCCACATACAGTGTTGCATTAAGACAAGGTTCAGTAAATATAAGGAAGATCAAGACTTGTGCCCTATCAGTTGTTGTGAGGATCGAATTCCTACTAGCCCCATCTACTTATAATCCAAGAACATCGGAAGGGCCCAGGTACCATAGCTTCATATCAGGAGAAGCTCCTTATGCCATTGGTCCATCTAGCCATGCTGGCAGGACTATTCTGGGAGTTGTCATAAAAAATAGAACATTGCCATATTTTAGTCTAATAGATTTTCAAACAAGAGTCTTTTATACCTCAGGGACTGACACTGTACGCACAGGCCAAATAAAATATCCTCTCCCCATCCTCTTGGAAGGGAGTTGGGACAAAGTATGGCTAAATCCTAGTCAGGACAATGTCTAGCCAATTCAGCACTGAACCTGGGGTATAACACTTGTAATGGATTAAGATAAGTAATTTTTTGCTCCCAATTTTCCTGGAAGATCTGGAGGCCTCACCATTCTGACATGGGTTGGCTGTTTCCAATGTGTCCAGCTGTACCACCTGGTAGGGCCCTTGTTTCAGTGGGTGCCTTGTTCTGACCTCTAAGTTAGTGACTTGCTGTGGAGATGGCTGCACTGGGTAGCACAGTGGGACATGTGGACAAATAGCCACCTGGCATCATAACAAGGGCTTCAGGTCAATTGGGGAAGGTTGGAGCAGTTCAGGGGCCAAAACACTCTGGGCTGTTCCCAGAGTCTTCTGGCCTATGCAGACACCATCTAGAAATCCTGTTAGTGAATTGTGATGATGTATAATGGAATACTGTCAAGTATTCCAGTACATGTTGGCATTCATCCAATGCATATTGGCACTGGTGTCTGAAGGTACAATGGGACTGATGCATAATGGGCCAATATGCTTCAGTCTAAATTTACTTTGGTCCCTTTGTGCATTGGTCCCAATATGTATCAGTCACTTACTGGATATGGAATTACCCAGTTCTAATTCCTGCAGATGCAGGTCTACTTACAAAGGCAAAAGTCTCCAACAGCATCTCACTCGTTCTTTTTAGATATGGATTTCCAAACAGTTTCAAATAGGCATTGATTTCCGATCTTCCTCAGACTCCTGAAAGAAAGACAAAAAGAATATACACATTCAAAAATGATTTTGAAAGAGGTTAAATCCAACTGCTAGTCCAAATTAGTCTCTTTGAATTAGTAAGATTTATATTAATATTGACTTAGCATTGAGCAAGTGAGTCAATGGTTCTCCTCTAGCTAGGACTAGCAAGTGGATGTAGGTCCTTATGCTCCAGAGCACTACAATACTTAAGGTATGGGGACATAAGCATTCAGCGCCAACTCACCGAGGATTGTATTCTTTTCAAGTCAAACTGAGCATGGCAGCCTCTCTGGAAATATGCTTTAAACCACTGTTAACAGAAACTTGGAACATCCCTGGGAAGTGTCAGAACAGTTGACATCTACTGAGGCATGACTTTCCCAGCTTTGCTCCTGAACAGTTCATCTAAACATGCACTTACAAAGTCTTTGCATGCCTTGAACATTGCTTTTCAGCTAACTTGATTTGTGCTGAACGATGCTATTTCCCACCTGATTGTTCAACACCTCGAAGCAGTATGATTTATCTAGCACATTATACTATGGAAACACATCATGTGGCACATTTTGGTGATTTTACTGTTACAGATAAATGCGTCCATCTCCCATGGAAGAATGGGCTATTTTTTTTTTAAAAAAAGAACTTCTGTGTTTTGAGTCCTGACATGTGTTTTTTGGGCTGCTCCTGTGTTTCCCAGAGGTTCTTTGATTTGGCATCAAAGATGTGGGCATAGGAGGGGAAAAAAGAAGAGAAAAGGTCAGGTTGAGAAAACCGTGTGTGTGTGTATGTATGTATATATACTTAAAACCACTTCACTTACCTATAGTCTCTAAGGTGCAGCCATGTGTAAAGAAGCCAAAAACAATGGAGAAGTTCCAACTCAATTCTCTTGGCAAATCAGGCTCCTCTCCAGAGGAGGCCAAGAAGGCATGAAAATGATCTCTGTTCAGTACCTTCAGTCTAGTTTTGTGGTCTCGAGCAGAGCTATCGTGCAGTCTCTTGTTCAGAGTAGTAATGAATGCATGTAGTGCAATGTGTTCCATGAGCACAGCACTGAAAGATTAGTGAAGGAAGGTTGGCCTGGGACATGTCAATATGGATCTGCAATGATCAAAGGAAGTCATCCCTTGTGGGTTGGAGATTGGGATGGGTTGGAAGAAAGGAAGGGGGAGAGAGGGAGGAGAAAAGGGAGGGAGAGAAATGTGGAGTGCTCCTTAATGTACTTTCTCTGTATTCTCTCTTTAAATGGAAGACTTTCACCCTCCTTCATAATCTGTTTCCTCCATATGGCTCCCCTTAATAAATGTTTTAGATTTGGTCTGAAGAATACTATTTTAAATTTTGTTTTTCCAAAAAATAAATACTTGCTGTCATTTGGGCAAAGCTGTTGTATAATGTTATGCACTGTGGTGGTGATGGTGGTGGTGGTAAAAAGAGGCAAACTCATAGTAAGAGTATAACCTTCCACAATCACAGGGTTGGGAGGGACTGTAAAGATCATCTAATCCAACCTCCTGCCTTACAGGAACAGGCAGCTAAAATATTTCTTCAGATAAAACTATGCAATTGTGTTGGCCAGCTTCTTTCTTAGCCTACAACAAAGGCTAATTTTGTTAAATAAAATGGGGTGCGAAGGGGGAAGAGTCAGATCATTGAAATCATTGTCATACAATAATAGTGATCAGAGTTTGTAAATGTTACTACTTTTCACATCATTTTCCAAGGAATCTGGGAGTTGTAGTCCAAAATACTAACAGAAATAGTTATTCCCAAGTTCCAGTTGGATTACCAGACTTTTCTCACCATAGGATCACAACTGTCATGCATTAGGAAACATGGAACAATTTAAAAAGAGAACATGTTCTCTCTTCCAAACTTCATTCTACTCTCCTGTCCCCACTTAAGTGTTGCATATTATTTAGCATTTTTGAGATTTTGTTTTGTGAACTCAGTCACCATAAAAAGCCTTTAGGTGCAAAATGAACCTAGGACCAACCCATTAGCATATCAAACAAAGCCCAATGAGTTCCAAGAGTGATTTGATGTCCAGTTTCATTTTTATTTTTCTTGAAACCACAAAAATCTGAGCAAACTGCCAGAAGCATTTCTGCACATCCTCTGTTACTTCTTCTGTGGCTTCTCCACAATTCACAAGGAAGCACTGTGGTTAGAAGTTCACTACAATTAGTCATTGAATGGCTGCTGTGCAAAGAATAAAGTAGAATAAAAATAGACCAAGGGCAGAAATTACAGCCAAAAGGCATAGAATTGGTGGGTCAGCTGTTGGCTAATCACCTCACAATGCAGGTGACCTCAACTGTGGTCTTCAGCCGGTGTAAATCAGAAGACTTTGGCTGATTTATAGAAGCTGAAAGTATGGCCATTTGACTCCTATGGAGCTATGCCAAGTTCTAACGATCTGTAAATGTGGCTACAAATGGGACTCACCAGAGGTATTATTACCTCCTTTCAAGTCCATCCACATCCCAACTCTTTAGAAATAGAACAGTGTATGTCCTAAAACTGGACCAAAAATGACCTTCTGCTGCATTCCTATTATTCATTATTTTTTTGGGGGAGGAGAGAGAGAGTAAAGCAAGCACTTCTGTCTACAATAATTCTCCATTAAGTTGTTTCTCAGTAGGCAGCCTGTGGCCTGCAGGTCTTATCAGGTCTTCTTACTCATTGCCAGAAAAGTGGAATGCATTACTGTATGACAGTGACTCTCACTCCAGATGTGAGAAAGAGCTAGTGTGGGGAAGGCTAGAGCTTTTAAAATGCAACTTTTTTTTTTAGTTGAATTCCAAAGGCAGTGTGGCCAAAATGGCTGTTTGGGCTCTGCATCCTGAGCATTGTAGGCCAAAAAGGGAAAATTTCCAAGATCAGATGGCACATGTCTCCTGAAGGGCAGTGGGTATTTCTAAGGTCCCAGCAATGACTTCTATCAAATCTTATTTTGAGGAAAAGAAGAGGAATGGAATGCATAGGCTCATTGTTATCAGCGGCAAAGAGAAAAGGGATGGGAATCCTGCATGCCACAGGCTGAATGCATTCACAAGGACCCTTTTTCTGTAGTTCCTGAGTCCCTCCTTGATCTCAGCAAAGCCCCTCCTACTCCTGGAATGATGATTTTATTCTTAGAAATCTTCAGGATATCCTAATTGATGCAAAGACCTATTTGCAAACCTGTTGCACAATGTCAGGATGGACACTCCCACTAATTGGCCTATATTTATTCATGAACATTTGACTACCCTTGGCCTACCATTGGGATATCAACATCCAGAATATTAATTAAAATGATCTGTACCAGGATGTGAGATTAGTATCAAGAGCTGACACAGCACTTTCAAAGAGTGAAGGGTTTCTCTCTTTCAAGAATATCTAACTGGTTTATCGTCAAACCAAGCCCTGTTAAGTAGGTCACTCATGCTCATATTATACAGATATAGAACTGAGACTGAAAGATGACCAAAATCTGTGGATGCTGAAGTCCCATTGTATACAATGACATAGCAAAATGGTGTCCCTTATATAAAATAGCAAAATCATGGTTTGCTTTTTGGAATGTATATATTTTTGGAATATTTTCAAGCCATGGATAGTTGAATGTGTGGATAAAGAATCCATGGTTATGGAGACCTGACTGTATCTGCATCTAGCTGGTTAGTCTCAGCTAGAATATCCAATTAGAAAACCAGCCATTGAATAATGATACTCCAGTATCTATCTATCTATCTATCTGATATAAAGAGTTCACTCTAACTGGACTAACAACAGGGTTTAGGCAAGATACATTTAGGATTAGAGCACAATCTAAGTAAATTGTAAGCACAAGGCATTTGTTTTCAACATTAGAACTGAGCTCATAGTCTTCTCATGCAAAAGTCCATTGCTGGTTACCTCTGTTGATTTCAAGAAGGGCATTTAGATGGCAAAAGCCATTATGCTGTTGGTCTTCTTAGATAACTGAGAGTTAGAGGCACTCTCTGATCTCTTGTATATCATCTAGACTTCTAAATTAGACCCTGATCTATCTTCTGCACTACAACAGTTCTTACAAGGCCAGGAGTTGTTCTTTTTCCCAGCCAATCATTCAGGATGGGACTCCCATCTTCATTGCCAACCCACTGAGACCAGCAGTTTCTTAAAACTAAAACATTTATGGGAGCCACCAAATGACAACAGCAACTGATTGGAGTTTTGATGTTTACCTTGTTGGATCTATGGCAGGAAGCTTTTCTTGTTTTCAGCTCTTTTATTCCTTCATTTTTTTTGTTCTTTTGCCTAAAGGAAGAAAAGGTTTCAAACCATCTCCCTCTGCTGGGACCCTCTGCTTGGCTAAGCTGACACAGCTTTGTAACATTTTCTTTCTTTTTCTTTTCTTTTCTTGTAGGAAACTGCAGTCAAAGTTGATGCTATGGGGCTAAATGACGTGGATCACGACATCAGCCGTGTAACTTCCTTCCTTTCTTTAATACATATAAAAATCTATACTTGAGCTATAAAAGGCATTGTTTTGTTCCTTTTTTGTTTTACAACCTGATTTCAAAGCTGGCAAAAAGCAGAGGATAGCCATCCAATTGATTGAGACCTCAACACAACACAACAGGCTGAACTGTTTTCAGCCAAGGATGTCAATACACCTCCTTAAAGAGACATTGGCTGTATTAGCTTTAGTGGCTGGCTTTGCTGAGATTTCTTTCAGGTTGACTTAAATGTCAGATGTTATTAATTCTGGATGTTCAAAGAGGCCTCCGGTGCCAGTGTCTTCCACAACCGAGGGGTGAAAGGGTCACAAGGTATGTACGCAGCCAAGAAAAAGCACAGCCTGCCATATTGTACTCTTTGAGTAGGAGGCACACCATAGCAGAAGAACATGGGATGTGCATAAAAACAGAGGAATTTTCTAGAACAACGAATCTAGGAGCAACCATGCATCTTGAGTCTCGTCGCTAACACTGCCTGCGTCCTGTCTGAATTTCTTGCACTCTTCTTTAAAAAGAAATTGGTAAAGGAAGTTACTCTTCCAAGTTCAAACCCCTGTGTGTGTCTTTGAGGATAAAAAAAAATGAACTATTGATCAGGCAATTGACAAATGCAATAGAAATTTTATATGGTTCAAGAGAGACCCTTGAATAATTTAGAAGTGTGCCAAATATGAGTGACGGCCAACAGTAGGGGGTATTGATTACTATAAAAAACTGAGAAAGGCCCCGTGCTGTGGGCTGGGAGGATAAAGAGGAAGAAACAGAGAGGGGGAGGAAGGAAAAAAGGGGAAAAATAGGAGCAAAGCCATTAAGGACGTCGTGCTACCAGACACCGCTAGACGCGGAAGTTGAAGAGACAGTCGGGTGGAGTGCCCAATCTCTCTCTTTCCCAATCAATACTACCATGTCAAAACATAAAATGCAAGATTTTGCTCTTAACTAAAATGTGTCTTCAGATTTTTAAAAGCATTGATTCAAAATGGATCAATGAAAATCTAACATATATATATAGGCACAAAAAAGAGGATAATAACACTTGGAACCACATCCTTTAGCCAAAGTGTCTTTCCAAATCGTCATTATAAATGTCCTGTTTATATTAACTATCACCTCCCCTTCTTCTTCTTCTTCTTCTTCTTCTTCTTCTTCTTCTTCTTCTTCTTCTTCTTCTTCTTCTTCTTCTTCTCCTCCTTCTTCTTTTGACATGAGAGGTTAATAAGAGTTGGGTCAAGGAGCTTTGCAAGGAAGCCAGACATGAAAACGGAGAGAGGATTTGGATCACTGAGAAAAGAATGAGGGCTCTGATCAGGTTTTGAACTTTTCCAATATTCTTCTTGTACACTTGAACTCTTAAGGATAAGGAAGAAGTTCTTTGTCCTAAGTTGCACTATTTTTTTTTTCATTGCCAAAGCTATCTTCTCTGTTTTT
>CM034704.1:22669546-22767240 GCA_020142125.1 Phrynosoma platyrhinos
CAGACAATATGAATAGCCACAGAAATGAGAAACTTTTGAGTATGGTAGTGAGGTGACAAGCTCAATTTTAACTGTGGTCATTGAGAGACAAAGGTTGGTAGAAAGATGTAGCCTAAAGCCATGTGACCATATGAATGGTGGAAGGATTTAGGCTGCATTTGCACTGCAGAAATAATCCAGGTTGACAACACTTTAGCTGTTTGTTGTGGTACCATAGCTCTCTGACAGAGAAGGCTAAATGTCTCACAAATTACAAATCCCAGAAGTCCATAGCAGTAACAGCTTCATTTGGAATACTTTTTGTATGTTTCAGTAGGATTTGTCATTCACAGCCATTCCTGGACAAACAGCACTACTGAGTTCACTGGGAAACTGGTTTTCAGACAATAGTATTAAAAGTCTTTCCTCTGCTCCACTTTTTACATTTTTTTAAAAAATCCATTTTTAAAATATCAGCCTAAGGATTTGCATGGCCTTGAAAACTCCTATACAAAGAGGCGCTAAATTTTTGCTATCAATAAAAGATATTCCCATTTGCAAGCCCCTGCTGTTCCCATTATTGGCTGGTGAAAAACTGAAAAGGCACATGAAAAATAATTATTTTGCTGCACACGGGTTTTCATTGTTGATAGGAATCGGAACAGCAGAGTCTCTCGAAGAGACATCTAAGAAAAACCTTGTCATTACATCTTTTGACCTGGGTAATTAGGCATAAAACCAGAAGCACCTGCTTCTCAACTGGTGAAATGTGAATCATAAAAGGGGAGACCTCCGAGGTTCCTTCCCCTCCCATCTCCCTTCTGTGTGGGAGCAAAACTGCTCAGATGCCAGGGTTGCAAGAATAAAAAGGAAGCATTCCTTGCACAGTGCAAGGAAGTAAAGCATTTACCAGACATTTAAAGTTTCTGAGTCAAATTTTGTCAGAAGGTACATGTACACTGCAGAGCTGATGCTGTTTGACACCACTTTTAATTGCCAGGTGTCAATGATATGGAATTCTGGAATCTGTAGTTTTGTGAACTATTTAGCCTTTTCTATGAGAGAGCTCTGATGCCACAACAAGCTACAAATCCCATAGGATGGAGCCATGACAGTTAAAACAGGGTCAAACTGCATTAATTCTACAGAATGGCAGCAGCCAGGGACAGTCCTACCAAAGTGCCTCCATTGCCCCTTGGAAGACCATGTCTCCCATTGCATCCCATTGCATCCCAAACATATTCACCCCCAACAGCCCAAAATGTTACTATATTTTGTGGCCAATTGGACTGTTCTGAGGCCATGAGAGGCCCTCCTCCCAATAAGGTGAGGAAGTCAACTAGAAGTCAACCAGAAGCAACAGGAGGTCAACTAGATTTTAAAATTTTGGGGAGGATTCTGGAAAGATCTGGGAGTGTTAAAATGGCCCTAGGGACTGCATAAGGCCCATGGGCAGCACATTCCCTATCCCTTTGTTAAAGTAAGTTTCTGCTGCTATCCCATTCAGCTTCAATAAATAAATTCTTTACCTGGAGTTGAACACTATTTTGTACTTTGCCTCAGGCAGGAAAATGTCTATGGCTGGTATGAATTCAGTGATTTCTTTACAGAGAGAGTTCTCTGACAGTAATGTCCTTTCTCGCCTCTCTCTTTCAATGGGTGCTTTTGTCTGTTACTTCTCCAACATGTCATGAACCACTTCCATTGGTGAAATAATCCTAAATAGCAATTGAACTCTAGTCAGGGCAAACATGTGTCCTGATTTATAGAGGGTGGGTTTAGGTAAAGCATTCCTTCCTGTGTGAAAGTGAAGAGGGGAACATTCTCCCAGGCTGGCACTTACAATTTTCATAAACTGTGTGGTACCCTGAACAGATCATATGGGGATTCTGGGACAACCAAAAGCTTCTCAAAGTCAATGCAATAGCAAGAAGAAAAAGGAAGAGCATGCAGTTGTTGGTGTTAGTATTACTGGCAGGAATACTCTATGGATGTTACAACTGGGAGTTATGCACTCATAGTTGTTACATATTCATGATCCCTATGTAACCCCAGGGGTGTTATTAGTGGAGTGTGAGGGGTGCATCCTACAATGGGACACATCTCCGGGGGGTTAACCAGTGTGTTAGTAGGAAGGGGCTCCTTTCCAGGTTTGGAGGGTCTTCTGGCTTGGCAGGAAAATGAATCTCCTTCCTTTGCCACCTAACCAACAGCTCCTCCAGACCTGGAAAGGCTGTGGGAAGTAGGAACAGCCCACATCCACCAATGGCTTCTGGTGGAAAAGGCTACTTTCTGTATCTGGTGGCTTTGTTGACCAGGGGAGGGAAGACAGTCTCCTCCCATCTGGCTAACAGTTTTGGCAGACTTGGAAAAACTGTGAGGTGGTAGAAGCAGCCCACTCTTACCACCACCTGCTGGATTTTGAAGAGAGGAGGTGGGTGTTAAAAATGATCCACACTGGGTGTGAAGAGTACTAAGCATGCCACTGTGTATCCCTAGGTTTAGGGGTTATGCAGGGACCATGAAAGTGCCCTAATCCTCACTTATTGGGCAGCAGCAGCTGCAATTGATGGGGGTCTGTTCTCCTGTCAATTGGGGAGAGGCTGGATTACACCCTTTCCCTTTTGAGAGTGATATCTGGCATAAGGGAGAATTGCTACAGGGATCTTGCTTTTGCCTATTGCACTGGAGATCACTTATAGGAAGATGTGGAAATGGCAGTCAGCTTCTTCCCTGGAAACAGGGGAAAGATCGACATTGATCACAACAGCTTCTTCTTGGCAAATGGGTTTTGTGGGGTGTCAAGCTAAGATTCACTGTGTAGCACTGCAACTCTGGTGCTTAAACATAGGTAAAGACCATGCAGGATTCTGGCCATTATAATGCTTATGATTATTCATTTTTATCCTCCTCCTGAAAGTACTGGGACCCATCAGTTTTATAAAGAAATAACTATAAAGGTTACTTCAAAGACAATGAATGAATCTAGAAAGCTAAAAACCATTAAAATCTATTAAAAGAAGATATGCAAACCACAAAGCAGCACAGCACAACCTTAAAAGCTCATCCCAGACAGGAAAGAAAAGTAGAAGAAATGAAGGAAAGAAATGCGGCCAAACAAAACTGCTCCTACTTTGAATTAAGTGGGTAACAAAGCAATACAATTTTTCAAATCAATGCAAATCAAAACAAAATATTTATTATAGTATGGAAAATACATGTAGGAACAAAACAGAACAACTCATCTTTCCCCATCTCTTTGTGGCTTGTTTTACAGGACGGTTTTCTGGGTTAAGGAAAACTTCATGCCACGAACCCCATGAAATTCAACAGCATCCCTTTGAGCAATGTTTGCTGTGCAATCCAAGATGAGGTGTGTAGACTAAAGCTCTTAACACCTTCTTTGTTGCTTTGTTGCCAGGACGGATCATCTGTTTAGTGCTGTCATCGGCAGGCTTCCTGTGTTATACATTTTTTATATTTAATTACGTTTTTTTACTGCATAATCTCCCCAGTGGCTCAAACAATGGGCATCTGCTTTTCTAAGTACTCACATTAATGACGGGGTTGTAGCTGTTAGGTAATTTGAAATGCCTTTGGTTTTTCAGAATCGTCGTACACTCATTTCAGTAATAATACATGTTGTTTAGAAAGCCTCATTCCCAGAGCACTTAAACTAATTACGACTCATAATATCCCTGGGAGACAGGTACAATATTCTTCTGTTTTAGAGGTGAGGGAAAACTGAGATGGAGAAGTAAAACAGCTTGACCAGGTCAGCCGGAGGCACTGCCAGGGAAAGAGAGGACACCTGATATAGTTGCTTTCCTCAACCTGGTGCTCTTCAGTTGTGATGGACTACAAATCCCATCTTCCTCAGCTCACATTGTCATCAGGTTGGGAAATACCATTGATCCAATTAAAATACTTCTTTTTAAAACATTGTTAAAAACAAACCATTAGAACACATTAAAAACAGCACACCTAAACACATGTTCCCCTTCCCTGATCACATAAGGCTAAAGGCTTGTTGAAACCAGAGTATTATTTTTAATATGGTTAAGGTGAACTCAGACCTGAGAGGAAAATAAACTAATTAATGATTATCTAGGGTAAAATATACTGCCATGTGGAATATGAAAGCGGATTCAGAGTATAAGAGTATTCAGTGATAGTTAGATAGGTTATAGAAATTTAATGATATTTGTGTTGTATTACTGTTGAGTCTTAGCATAGAGGTATAAGCAATTGGATAAGCAATTTGGTTAAAAATGTAAAGGCTGAAAAGAGATGATAGAAATGAAATCCAGTGTATGTTAAGTAGCACCAATTTTCTGAAGGAAGGAAGTACTTCTTGGAACACAATTATTCATTTGTGAACTATGTAAATGGCATGCAATTTTTAGATGTGAAATTAATATAAAATAAAAAAGAATGTCTTTGCTGAAAAAAAAAATAGAATCATAGTGTTGGAAGGGGCTGCATAGACTATGAAGTCCAACCCATTGCTGGTGGCAGGAACTCCGGCTACAGCATCCCCAATAAGGAGCTGTCCTGCTTTTTTTGAAAGATGTCCAGAGAAGGAGACCACAATACTTCCTTAAGTAACTGGCTCCATTGCTGGTTGAACTGCTCTTACTGTCAATAAGTTTCTTTTTAAAATGTTCAATCAAAATAGAAATAGAGAGTTGGGATAGCCCCTTTAAAATTCAGATCAGACCAGAAAGTGGATTTAAGGATAAAACTCATAATCTTGAATAGCTTTTTAAAAGTCTGGATTGAAACTCATATGGTAGAAGAGTATGCACAGTTAATGTTGCCTTACAGGTAAATGGCAGCTGATGGCTTCCACTTCAGTACAGTGGCAAATTCCTTACAGAGTCAAACTTCCAAATGAGCTATCCTAGGTGCTGAACTTATTTTTCAGGATACACCTCAGCACCTTGGATATCTCCCTTGATTTTCAGACCAATGCCTAGAGTAGATTCCCCACCCCACTAACATTGAAGCTACCATTGACCATAGAGGTTGAGTCTTCCTTACCCAAAATGCTTGGGACCAAAAGTATTTTGGATTTTGGAGTTTTTCAGATTTTGGAATATTTGCATATATATATAATGAGATATCTTGGAGATGGGACCCAAGTCTAAACATTAAATTCATTTATGTTTCCTATACACCTCATACACATAGCATGAAGGTAATTTTATATACAGTATTTTAAATAATTTTGTGCATGATACAAAGCTTGTGTACATCGAACCTTCTGAAGGCAAAGGTGTCACTATCTCAGCCACCAATGTGGACAATTTTGGATTTTGGAATATTTCAGATTTTGGAATTCTAGATAAGTGAGACTTAACTTTTAGTAAATTTTGAGCAATGGTCCACTTTTCATGTCTTTTCATCCATCTCATTGAGAGGATTTTTCTTTGCTTTTCTAATCTACATGTATATCCATATCCATATCCATATCTGTTGTTGTGAGTCTTCAAGTCATTTCTGACTTATGTCAACCATAAGGCAACCCTATCATGAAGTTTTCTTGGCAAGATTTGTTTAGAGGGGGTCTGCCATTGCCTTCCCCTGAGGCTGAGAGTATGTGACTTGCTCAAGATTGCCCAGTGGGTTTCATAGCTGAGCAGGGAATTCAACCCTGATCTTCAGAGTCATAGCCCAACACTCAAACAACGATGCCATGCTGTCATTATATATAATTTTAGCAGGACAAGAATCAAAGTCAGGAGAAGAAATGTTACCTGCAGTTCAGCTAACCTGTTCCTTTTCACTGCTCCAAAGAAGAACACCAGCAAGTGTTGATAGTGGTCTAAAGCAGCAAGGAATGTAACACACATCAACAGTGAACTGCTTGACTGCAAAAACACTTGAGAGCACAAGACACATTAGCTACTGCAAAATGAGCCCACAAAAATTTCCACTGGCATGTTCTCTTACTGGAAAAGTGACTAACCATAGCTGAACCACAGTCTAACAGTATAAGTGATGAATACATCAGGTAGATTTGTTCTGTCATTGTAACACAGCAGAGAGAGGGAGAGAGGAGAAAATCAGCAAAAAGAAATGAGACAGAGCTTTAATATGTCAGGTGATCAGATATTTATGCAAGATGTGTGTTGTTAATGCAACATTAAGACTATGAAATCCTCAATGCAGTACAGCTGCAAGAAAAAAAGTGTTTGTATAAAAGCATCCAGAACCTTGAATGACAGGAAATGTCAAAAATGAAGCACACAAAAGAGAAAGGCAAGTCCAGCTGGAAAAGAACTGAAGTAGGCTGACTCCCACCCAGGAAAGTTTTATTTTTGGACAACAACTTCAAGGATCCATCAGCCAGCATAATCACTGGACATGCCAGTTGAGGAACCTGGGAGGTGTAGTTTAAATAAGTAAGCTTTCAAGTCCTGAAAAAGACCCATCAGCCAACTATAGCTATGGTTGAGGAAATGGAACTGAAAACAAAATTGCACCTTGCATCTTTCATGCTTACAAATAACAGGCTGTATTGTCTGTTTAGAGGAGGGAAGGAAGAAATGCAATTCTGCTTTTAGTCTAGGGGACTTGTTTGCCTCTCAATCTGACCCTCTTGAGTTGTCACTTTGCCAGGCTGCAGTCAGTGAAACCCTCTCTGACTCTGCCAGACTGCAGATAACATAATAAGGAATGTAAGCACAGTTAGATAAATTAATTTCAAGGTCAAACATGGGGACAATGGGAAATGGATGCATGGAGCAGGTAATAGAAGGGAATTCATGTGCATACTGATAACGTGGTTAAAGGCAGATGTTACCCGATAATTCAATCTGAAATGTAACTGATGTTTTCGCCTGCCCTCTTCCATTAAAAGAATTGTAGGAGATGCAAAAATCAAAGATTATTCAAAGAATTAGGATATGAAAAGCATGTTAGATCACTAAATCCCAATTAGTTAAATTAAATTGTATACCATTATCTACCTGTAGCTTTATTGGTGGCTAGCATTAGCACTCAAGCTGCTACAATAATAAAATTAGGGAGCAACGCTTTAATTGAATTGCACTTAAAAGGATCATGCTGACAAAAATGATTGCATCTGCCTGTAATGCACACCTTTCCCTCCTCTCCTTCGTCTTGCCTCCTTCTCTCTTTCCCAGCAATCATTAAATCCAATGAAATGAAAGTCACCGGATCTTGACAGCTTTCTGAAATAATCTGTGAACTGGGCAGAAATTTGCAGAGTATCTAATCAATTTAGGGAAGCCTCATTAGAGCTCAGTGGCTAAGGAAGGTTTACTTTGGAGGGGGGGAAAGCAAAAAAAGAAGAGGAGTTAAATCAATTGAAAATCAAAACAAATCATCTCACACTGAGGATAGTCAGCTAATCATATCGATGTGACAAGGGTGTTTGGGTTTGCAACAGTGTGTGTGTGTGTACACAAAATCCAATCAGCGGGTATAATTCTGGGATTGTTATTCATAAGTGTGGCCTCGATTGCTCTAACACTAGACATTTTTACCCTTGTCTTCTGCTCCTAATAAGTCTATCCTATGCTATGTTGGACTCTGGAGAAGAAACTGGACTCTATGAATACTTGCTTGTTAATTATTTGACTGAACCTTGTTCCCCCCAGCGCTTGGCTTTGGCTGACTTGAGAAAGAGTGCTGTGTGACTAGGGGAGCAAAGCAGATATTACTAGACACCAGTACAAATAAAATAAAATATAAAATCAAAAAGGGTTCTTGGGAACACTGCCGAGTAAGGATTTTATTAAGGATTCTTTTGCAGCCCATAATTCTCTCCTTCCTGCTTGGCCCCTGCTCTTCTGTTGCTGTTTCCTCTTTGCAATGGCAGCTCATACGAAATGGCCTGCCTTAGACGGCCATGCTTACACATAAAGCAATTTGAGCTGGGTAATTTAGCAGATTAATGAGACCAGCAAATAGGCATTTAAAACCCAGACATATCTGCAGCACTCATTCTCAGTCTGTTTAGGCAGCATGGGACGTGGCCGGTCACCTTTTCCAATATACTTTTCCCTATTCACGTGATAAATCACGTTTGCTCAGATTTCACTCGCGCAGGCTTAATGTGGCCCCCTTAGATGGACTTGCACAAGGCCTCAGAGGACATGGAGTGAAATACAGATAGACTCCCTCAAGATTTTCCACTTTATTTAGGTAGCAACTCTTGCTGCTGAGCGAGGGTTGCTATCAGCCCCACATCCCGCAGAAAAGATGAATATGCTCACAACAGCTGCATGGCAAGTTTAAAAATGCAACCAACATCATTTCCTCCTTGTTATCACAAATCTGTGGTGCACCTGTTGATTTTCTGTCTGCTATGCAGATGTCAGAGGCATAGTACCTATGTCAGCATGGGTACACACAAGCACACACAACAGCAGCTTTGCCCTGGCCAAGTACAGAAGACTTGCTAGGTTGGCTGATAGATCTGTCCAGCAGTCAACAATATACTTGTGGGAAACCCACAGGTAAGATAGGAGATTAAGAGCCCTTTCTGCCCTTTCCTACTTTTGTTTATCAGCTAATGGTATTCAGTGGCATTCTGTCTTTCCAGCTGGAGATAGTAGATAGCTATCATAACCAACAGCCATTGCTAACTTAGGAGTTTACCATACCAGGCTCATTAGGCACCACAATCACATTAGACTACGAAATGCAAACATACCACATTGGGGACACTCATTGTTGCACAACTCTTCCAAATTTCTATGGTGCTGCTTCTGTTCTGTCCTCTGTTTTCGCATGCAAAGTACATTGGCCTCCATTGTCCCACCTCCCTGCCCATGCCCTTCCCAGCATACCTTTTTGACTGTATTTATTTTAATTTATTTTTAATTTTTAGTGCATTTGTACCATGATGGAAATCTATTAAGCTAAAAAGAAAAGAATAGAAATTGGTTTTCAATGAGTCTACACTTACTGGGACTAACAATTGGATTTTTTAATTATTATTATTCTTTATTATGGCCATTTGACCAGCACAATTGGATTTTAAACTTCAGTTATCACAAGCATTTTATCACCTTATTTCCAGTAGATTTTGGTTACGAAAGGAAAAAAAAACCAATGTGAGAAGAGAATCTTCTTTCCATCAGATGAGAGTTCTCAATTTAACTGTAAGCCACCCGGATTGGATTACCAATGGGCGGGATACAAATAAACTTTATATTATTATTATTATTATTATTATTATTATTATTATTATTATTATTATCAATTAGTTAATGTGGGCCATACTTTTGAAGCAAATATCTGCTAACAAAACTTACACCACTTGTCTCTTTTGCCGATGTAGGTGCTGTCATAGTTGTAACTTTGAATTAAGGCACTCCTGGACACATTGATGCTGATGACTTTGAAGAGTTCTATCTTCTAAAAGACAGTTGTCTCTGAGGGACAAAAATTTATTGCTCATTGATCACACACTCAGCCAATCAGTAGTCGAAGATTTAGTGCTGATAGATTCATAATGTTCCCCTGATTGCTTAAAACAATTGCACCCAAAGTGGTTTGATCCCTTTTATGGTCCCACTTATGCTCAGGCCAGAAGGGAAGGAAGGAGTTGTGAGTGGAGAAGCTCAGGGTCATCCAGTAACCTTGAGAAATCAATTACATGACTGTATATGCCTGACACATACCTTGGAGAAGCTGTGAAAAAGAATCAACCAAGGATATTATGGTAAAACGACATACTTTTCACGGTCACAGTATGTGTGCATTAGGAACATTTGCTTCTTAATTCTGCTTTTACCAGAGGTTTCCAGCTAGAACCTACTGGTTTTTTGATCATCAAGAAATTTTTATTTGCTAGTTTTCAGGCTTAGGAGAACATAGTGTGGAATCTGCTTCACATCCTCAGCCTTTTGATCCATCTAGCTTAGTAGTGTCTACAACACCATAGGTGGGCAAGCTTTAGCCCTCCAGATGTTTTGGCTTATAATTCCCTTCAGCTCAGTATGGACAAAGCAAAAAGACTATGTGACTTGTTCCACAAATTATCTGAAGGTCCAAAGGTCCTCCACCTCTCCTCCACACTGAATGGCAACAACTTTACAGGATTTCAGAGAGGTTTTTCTTCAGCTCAACTGAAGATGCCAGGGATTGAACCTGGAGACTCTTTGCATGCAAAATATGTGCTCTACCATTAAGTCTTTTAAATATTTTTCTGGGTATCTTCTAAGATCCCTTCCCAGTCCATTCCCTTATTAATAACAACCGACATCCAGACAATTTTGATGAACATTTTTCTCTTTCTCCTGTGCCTCATGAATTCCTTTCCCATTCCTTTTCCTACTAATCTCACATTGCCTTTATCAAGGGCTTACTTGCTTTCAGACAATTTTCTTGACAATAGCTGAACTGATTCCTGGCATATCACTCCTGTCGAGCCATTTGGATGCTTCTGAATATTCTGTAACATCACACCAGTTCAGACAAAATGGCATATGACTACTGTCTAACTTATACTCGTTTTCTAGAATTGCCAATGGACTGTATCTGAAAAAACTCAAACTGACCACACTCAACCTTGCACAGATGTTAATCAGATTATATATAGCAAATTACTTGATCATTTGATTAATCATCACTTGATGGCTGAACATGTGAGTAGACCAGGCAATGGTTGCATTTTACTATACTTATTTTTTTTTTAAATGGAAGAATAACTGCTTATCCCAGTATATCTAGACAAAAAAGTGAAAACTGCATGTTATGTTATAGAGCTTGGTCCATAGACATCTGGTATCTATTCTTACACTCTATTTTTTTCTTATTAATGGACCAATATACGTTCCTTTGTTCTTTTGTTTTCTGTGCACATCTAAAATGGTTAATTTTTTTATGAAGCTATGGCACATGCAAACCACTGTTAACTACTGCTGTCATGAAATTATCTCTAAGTAAAGCCAATGATGGCTCTATATTGCTAAAGAAAAAGTATGATAGTAAGAACAAATTTCTCGGCCAGCCCTATCCGCAACACTATCTTGCCCTTTTCCTCAGATCACAAGGTGTCTTGGTCTAGTGCTGAAACCATCAAGATCAGATTGTGTGAATGAAAATAATTATTAACTTAATTAGGGATGAGTCTTCCAACTCTACATGTGCTACATTGGTTGACATACGATCATCTTATGTCTTTGCTTTCAGCAGAAAAGCTAGCCCACATTTGAAGAAACAAAGTGGAAAAGGCTAGTACCATTTTTGTCCTTTCATATTAAAAAAACCCTTTCTTTATTTATTTTACATTTTGGGACTTTTTAAGCACAACTTAATTGGGTAAGAAACATTTTTATGCAATAAATGTATTTGAATGAACCCCCCCAAAAAATGCAATGTTTTTTGTTACAAAGCCCAGCAAAAATAGGCGAAACGACACAAATTGCTTTCTTTTTCTTTTTGCTGAAGATGAACCATTTCACAACAGCTGATATTTTTTCTTCTTCTAGTGGGGTACCTCATTGTCTCAAGACACCCTTTCTCATCGACTACAAGAAATTATCTGTCAATATTCTTTACATCTCTGCCCTAGCATAATGTCCAGGAAACCAAGATGGAGGATTGACAGACTGTTAACCCATCAGTGCTGCTCTGCAAATCCAGGGAGAAATGCAGATGCAGAGGAGTTTTGTCAGCATCCCAAAAGACAATATTGAGTCCAGATCTAGATAAACAGCAATAGCACCAGAGGGCTAGGAAGCTACCGTTGAAGGATTTGCTTCTCATTTTTAAGGATCAGCAAGGAGCTCATTCATTCCACTGATTAAACAGCTCAATAGAACTTGAGTCACTCAGCAGACACTACCGCATTTAGCCTCTGCTGCCAGTCAAGAGTTGATGGGCTCCTGTCTGTGTACTGCAAAATGGGAATAACCTGCTGCTTTGGGAAAGACACCCAATCTATTCAATCTGTGTATCTTACTGCAGATGAAACTTGAGCAAGCAAGCCTTAGTAAAGTTAAATGCCCTTCTCTGGATGTATATTGTATTGACACACCATCCTTAGACCACAGCAAGTGGTGGTAGTTCATGGGGTCGTATAAGTGGGGTTTCTGGGCTATATTCCAGAATTTAATGGAGCTATTGAAAGTTCTGAACCTTATTGTCAAAATGGGACCATCACCTTGGTTAGTGACTTTATAATTTGGATTAAAAACTAGAGTGGATTTACCATTCCACTTACATGGAAACCACCAGCTACCGCTGCTATTAAACCACCTAAGGGCTAGTCTGTAAGTAAGTGTACTATGCAAATTGGTGCTCATTTCACACTTTTTCACATTCATATTGACGGTTAATTGTATTCACTTTCCTGTACAAATTTGCATCTCTTTGCACCTGTTCATCCTCCAGCTGCTTTAAACTTGGCAACCATCCATATGCATGAGAAGCAGTTGATTGGCCATACGAGTGGTGATGTGCATTTCTGCAAATTTTGGCAGATACTCCTTTAAAAACTACAAAGCCTTTTTTCTGCTGAGTCCCCTCCACAAAACAAAACAAAACAAAACAAAACAAAACAAAACAAAAATGCCTGAACTCCTGCAAGTTGGATGTGGCTAGGTCACATTCCATTTGATTGGAGTATTTTAAATGACAACCTAGGTATTTTAAGATTCAAAAGGCTCTCAGCTGACAACCTAGGGTTCATGATCACTTGATCTGGCCCAGAGAGCAACAAAAGCATGGTATAAGCTAGTGCTTCTTCTTTCTCCAAGAGGCAAAACAAATATTTTTTTCCAACTTGTACAGCCTCAAACAATTCCATCTGTCTGTGGGCCAATGCAGACATTTTAAGGGGTGGCTCTGGGCTGCTCCTGGGAGTGGCAGATTGGAGGCGTGGCAACCACACATTGTGGTGCCCGATCCTCCTTTTTGCCACCTCCAAAAGAGCAGGCAAATACCACTCCTTTTGGGGATGGCAAAAGCCACCTTTTAAGCTGCCACAGTGACTCTTTTGTGCCCCTTTGATGCAGGGTGTATGCACACTGCACCAAGAAGGTGCTCTGATGCCATGTGGCATGCAGGTGGGCGCATGGGCAGATTCAGGGCAGAATTGAGCGGAGCTGGGGTGGCTGGCATGCAGTTGCCCCACCCCAACTCCACCCCGAGGCTGGCCTAAAGTGCTGGTCTGTACCCCCCCCCCCCCGTGTCAATTCACCTTTAGGATGTGAAACCAAGGGTCTTTCAGGAAAATGTCTCCCAGGTTGCTGAATTATTAAAAGATACAGCTGTCCATACACTGTGGCAGCCCTGAAATTATGCAGTGAAAGCATGTTAAGAGTTGATCTCTCTCCTGAGTCCTGGACCATATGCAGTGTGACTTTGCATGCATAAGAATCCATGCTGAACTCTGATATCTTTGGCTTAAAAGATCAGGCAGCAGCTG
Source organism: Phrynosoma platyrhinos (assembly GCA_020142125.1). Lineage (NCBI taxonomy): Eukaryota > Metazoa > Chordata > Lepidosauria > Squamata > Phrynosomatidae > Phrynosoma > Phrynosoma platyrhinos. Next base: position 22,682,937 of record CM034704.1, read on the forward strand.
AAGAGGAAAGATAAACTCTGCCTAATGTTTGCAGGAAATGATCCACACTTTTCAGATAAATGTAGAGACTGGAATATTCTTCATTCACACTTCTCTTCAATGCAGGGGTAAATCTATTGTTCATTAACTAATTTCAAGATCCATATTGATTTAAGATCCAAAAGGCTCCTCCTACTCCATGGCACTGACCTTATAAAGCCTTGAATAATCTGGAAACTTTTGCATATTATCTTGATTAGGATTTCTTATCAGATCAATGCTGTTTCTCATGATCCTTGGCAGATATTCCATAGCATTGAGCCATGGCAGTCAAAGCAGTGTTAAACTGCATTATTTCTGCAGTATAGATGCAGCTGTAATCTCAGATGGTCTGAGAACAGGCTGGAGGACTGGAAAGCTACTGGTGGTGATTTTAGTCTGTGAACTAAACAAAATAGAGTTACAACATATGTGCACATTCACATATCACTACAGCTTAATGAGAACATACATGAAGATAACATTATCCTTTAACCTCTTGTAAATCCTTTATGAGGAAGGACATTGGTTACACAATTCCAGACATATACAGAATTAAAGTCAAAGTCAAAGTCTTGGAGTGACAAGCTCCACAACAGCATTTTCTTTTTGTCCCTTTGGACAGCGCAGAGTTGGCTAGAATCCTAAAAAGAAGATGACCAAATTATAGTGTTTTATTTAAAGTCCCACTGGTCCTACAGGTTGTTAAAACTCAATGTAACAAAGCAACCCAAACAAAGCAACTGTTTTAGCATGCCATCATTTCTTCAGCTTTCCAGGTAGCATCTTGAAACAGAAGCTGCAATAAGACACAACTGATTTCAGTAAAACAGACCCAGCCAGCTCTTTCTGTGACCTTTGTGATAATCATGACCTTTCCAAAATGCAACAAGAATTCAAAGAGCTTTTCAGTCCCAAGGTAGGTATTTAGAAGAACTTAAAACAAACAAACAATGCCATGAAATATGTACAAACTGGAAAACAACAATCCTAAAGGCCAGAGAGGGAAAAATTGTTGAGTGGATATGATGCTTAAAATCTCGTTAGCATTACAGGTATTTAGATCTTACTTATTTAGAGATATAGCTGGCTAGCATAAGCAGACATGCTCGACTGTCTTTTTTCTTGTATAAATATACATCTTTCAAATTAGTATTTGTGAGTAGGCCAGACCTGGTTGTTTCAGGGCTTGGTGTTGGGCATTTAGGATATTTTTATGTCAGCTGCCTAAACATGCTTATTGGAGACAGCAAATCTGAGTATAGATGTGCACGATTGTCATCTCAGCCCCACCTCATTGACTTCTCTGTGCCAATAGTTGCTTGAGAAAACTGTCAGGCTACAACCTGTCAAGTGGCTTACACTGTTTCAGCATAAGTGCTTTTATACACATTGTGGAAGGAAGTATAACCCCTCTGCACTGGGTGTGCAAAGTTAGCCAGATGGTCCCAGGAACAGGTCCTCCTGAAAACCACTAAAACTGCAGGAGAATGACTGGGTTACATTATGGAGGATACCTTGCGTAGAAGATCATCAAGGGCCTTCTGAAATATGCTCAGTCCTCCATTTGGTTTTCTCTGTGATTCCAACTTACTTTTGATGTAATTTGATGCTTTATTGAACCCATGGTTATTGGCTCTGGATCCATCACAGACATCTATGGTTTTGGTCAAGCCCAGACATAAATAGTCCTTTGCAGTGTATGGATTATACCAACCAGTGGCCATGCTGGCTTAAGAGCTAGCATCCAAAGAAAAACATTTCTAAGCTCTAGTTCTTTGTAGCAACCCATGAGTCCAAGCACTTAGAGTATATCTATACCACAGAGATGTATCAGTTTGACACACCTTTAATGACCATGGGTCCCTCCTATGTGATGATGGGATTTGTAGTTTTGGCCATCTATTTAGAATTCTTGTTAAAGAGCTCTGTGCTATATTTCACATTCTACTCTGGCAGAGAATTCTAGGTACCTTACCAAACTATATATACCAGGATTCCATAGGAAGAAACCATGGGAGTTTAAATGGTATCAAACTGATATAATTGTGCATTCATTGTGGTGGCAAACTGATATAACCATGTGTCTATTGAGATTTGCCCGGTCAAGTTCCACTGAGTAGATGCATATGCAGATTAATATCAAGGATCAATATGGAAACAAATCTCACTAAGGGTTTATCTGTACTAAAAAAAAATGTATATCAGTTTGATGCAGATATTCACCATTCATACATAGATTAATATGAACTGTTTGTGCCATAGGTTTACTCAGAAGGCATGGTCATTCTTGCTGGCATTATTTTCTTCTTGACAGAGAGGGCTTCTTACTGACTTCTGACCCACTGTGGAACCCAGTCCCTCAAGGAGAGTATATTTTTCAAAGAGAGCAATTAGTTACCTGCCATTAAGTACAAACTACTGGGCTGCACTTGTTCCAGGCTTTAATGGCAAGCTTTTTAGGAGACAGAAGGGTCAAATGTGTTAGCAATTCATTTACGCCAACTCTGGTTTAAAAGGATAATTTGCAGTAGGCCAAGGAATGGACTATTACAGTTCTCTCCTGTCACACATTCATCATCACAAGGATTCCCTGAATACTTGTTTGTAAAACTAGTAGAAAAGATGACCATCAATAAAGCTTTATTTAAAGAGTCCCCAAACACATGACATAATCCACACTCGAAAATAGCCTTATCCCATATTTGTGCAATTTCCAAAGATGCTCTACCATTGCTCCTATACCATTGGGATCAATGAAACCCAATATTTTTTGGCTGTTTTAAGTTCAGCCCCTTCTCCTTTCACAAACAGAAAGCCAAGTCAAAGAAGATCTCCCATGACTGTAGTCATTTATATCAGATCCAGAAAGTCCACAAATAATTTTTCTAGAACACATTGTGATGCCAAGGATGGAAGATGTTTTCATGAATTGGGAAAATCATCTCTTTATCTGTTGATTGAAAGTAAGGCTGATTGACACATGTATTTAATAGATTTATAATCCACACTAACCCAAGGGATCAAGGTGGGTAATGATATTTTATCCACCTAATGACTTTCTATGGGGTAACTATGCTTGGTGAATAGTGGATTGTCACCTATAGCAGGTTTCAGCAGGTGATGGGGGTAAATGTGAAGTGAGGAACTTTGCTATTGTTAAAGGAGTTGGTGACTACAGTCTATTTAAGGGCTCATTCAACAATTCTAACTATGGCCACTGGCCAGGGATACTAACAGTGATTTCCAAATTGGCCAGCCATCTCCCCATTTAATACCACCTAAAGAAGTCTGTTCTAGAACTTAGGATGTTTCAGGCAATTCCTTGATGCATTTTGTTGCTACTGTGTGTCCCTACATTGTGACTTCTCAATGTTCAAGAGAAGCATAGGAAACCACCTGATCATAAATCAGATCATCAGATCATGAATCAGATCAATACTAGGCTATTATCTAACCCAGTATTGTCAACTCTGAGTGGCAGCAGTTTTGCAGGGTTTCTGAAAAAAACAAAACACTTCACCATTCTTGGAGATCCCTTGTATTTTTGGAAGTCTCCCAGTATTAATTAGACTTATGCCAGTTTAGCTTCCAAAATCAGATAAGATCAGTTTTTATAGGAAATGTAACAATCATGTGGATCAACTAAAAATGACTATTTAATGGCAGCAATCTGCCACACTGAAGTAAGAGGCATTTTTGAAAAAGAGAGATGGGCTTATATACCTGTTCCAGGAGGTTCACCAGTTTTTGCTCTTCTCTCCAGTAGTTCTTGGCATTGGCCATAAGTAGTTACTCCAGGAAGGACTGCATAATTTGGACCTCTCAAAGATCTGGCATCCCATTCTTCTTGTAAACTCCCTAAAGCAAGTTTCCTTGTCCAGGTGCCTTCTGGATGTGTTGGGATAGAACTCCAACCTTCCCTAGCAAAGCTTGACATTGGCTGTGCTGGCTGTGAGATGATGAGTATTGTAGTTCAACATAGCTAGAAGGCACTAGATTCAGAATGCCTACTTTAAACATGACTAGAATAGGGTCATTTAAATAAGAAAGAAACCTCTTAAATTAAGACATTCTAACTAAAGTTGAATTTGTTTTACTAGGTATGTCATAACAAAGTTAAGATTTGTTCCATTATTAACCAGTTGCATTTTTTAGAATGCGTCTTGAAGAATGAGCAAGATTGCTCTGGACAAAATGAAAAATAGCATAATCATGACCCAATTAGGTAGAACCAAAGAAATAAATGTATATGGAAACTTGGATTGCCAATTGCCAATCTCAGCTAGAGTAGAACCATTGAATCCAATGGGATTTACCTGTGTGTTGATGTATCATTCAACAATTGATTCAGTGGTTCTACTCTACTTGGGACTAACCAAAAGTGTTTCAGTTATATTGTACTAACCCAAGGCATAGAATGAGTTCCCCCAAGTGTTAGAAGAAACAGCCATGTCAGTTACAAACAACCATGTTAAACAGGGCTCTTTAGGGTAAAATAAGAATCAATAGTAAATATAAGCTTATTAAGATATCATTTTCAGTTCAATGATACTCTTTTCCATCTGGATTAAAGGGATCACAAAAGTGATGCTCTGTTGAGACATCACATCGCACTCCAGTTTTGCTGCCAGGCAAGCTTTCCTCCCTTGACTCCAAGTAATGTGGTAGTAGCCTTGCATGTCTCTAATTCTATATTTTGCAAGCCTCAAAAATAAAGGGTTTAATGTATTATTAAAATCCTCGCTCAGAGGCAGCTTCTGGTACACCTACTATCATTTTAATTGTAGGTTCTCGATTTTGTGTGTGTTTTGTTTTGCATGATATTATGACAGAAGACAAAGTTGTAATGAATACCTCAGTGTATTTTTCCGGTGTTACAGCAACAGCTTTTGTTGCATGGGGGTAATGAAGTGGTTACGGCACAGCAGGGTATTTTTAGTTTTATAGAAGAGGTTTGGGAAGGGATTGTGCCAAATAAAACAGATGTGGTTACTAAGATGCAAACAACTGGAAATTAAATTAGAAGTTGTGAAGGGCAGAAACAGGCATAGAAATTGAAAGCTAACTCCCACACAGAGCCAAAAAGGTGGTACTTGGCTCTTTTATTGCACTTAATTTCACCAGAGTGTGGAATGTTACTTTTAAACATTAATTAGTTACAGTTTTAGTTCAAAGGGATACTTCCCATGCAGCTATTTGCCATTATTGTTTCATTTCTTGAAATGTTACCCTTCACTTTTCTGATTCTCACAAAGTACCTAGTTAATTTTAGTTACTCTTTTTGAGGAGGGGGAAATAGGAACACTGCAAGCTGCTGATGCATCCTCATGTCTACCACATTGTCACCCAACACTGGGCCATTACTTGAAACCATGTGATTTTCCTTCTCTACTGTTTAGTGAGCCCACACCCTGTAACTATTAAAATCATTTAAAAGTGACAGTTTTACTACTAAAATGAATTAAGTCATCTTTCATTAAGTTAAAACCATCACATAGATATGCATGAATTATTTGTGTGTGTGTGTGTGTGTGTGTGTGTGTGTATGTGAGAAACTACAGTTGGTCCTCTGTATCCATGGATTCTGCACTCAGTCATTCAACCTGGGATTATTTTCATTTATTTGCACACATGGGGGACTTTCTGCCTGCTTTCAAGGAAAAACTATCCCCAAATCATTACAGTTGGGGGACACTGGGGGCCTTCAAGGATCACAAAAGTGGGTTCTATGTGGTGCATGTAATCCACAGGACACATTTTGTCCATCCTTCTGTAGCAGAACCCAGCCATCTTTCTTGACACTAGGGACTTGGAAAAGACACTTTGGGAATTGTGCTGAGAGAGAAAAAAAGTTGACCAAGGAGAATTTCCTAGAAGCTTTCTTCTTCCTTAAATTACTTTCAGTTGCTTTTGGATGTGTTGATTATATAGGCTCAAAGGGCATGATATTTGCAGTAGAAAATATAGACACTTTGGATATAAATGGTGTAGCTTTGTTCAACATGCCACTTTTCCTTAAGTGGCTGTTTCTAATTTCAGCCACTTTAAAATTGAAGTGCAGTTCACCTAGGGGTGTGTATGTGTTTGTGTGTATTTAGGTACCAGTGTCACAAGCAAAGCAGAAAAAACAGAGCTGCAGAATACAGAATGGGGAGGAAGTCATATTTTAAAAATATCACAGTGCTAAAATAGCATGGAGGAATCACAGGTTCTGACTGCACAGTTCCAGGTAATCAAAACCCTGATGTTTAATTTAACTTTTATTTTGAATTGATCTTTGATCTTTTGCTTTAATGAGGCTGTCATAAAGATGTCATGGCCCATGGCCCAAGGACAATATACATAAAGTTAAAGAGGCAGTTAACTACCAATTTTGGAGAAATGTTCTTGGCTAGTTTTAAAAAGTTTGTTGTGGCCAACAGCCTTCTATCAAGTGCAGATGTCAAGAAATGAGCTGAGCTGAGAAGAATTCAAAAATCTGGGTGAGAAGAAAATGATTTAGAGACAAAGAATCCTGTTCCATATTTGTTTTTGAAAATCAAGTTGAAGCTCATCAGATCTCATCCTTTCAATATTGACCAGGTGAAAGACTTTTCTCCTCTCTGATGCTTGTAAAACTCCATCTCTCTTTGCTGCCATTTCAACTTTGGGAGAGAGATGTTACCAATATTAGAAGGAAAGAGCATTAGCACATGGAATAAGTGAGAGCAGTAAATAGCCAGCCTTTTGTCCATAAGAGTACAGTTGCCCCTCCATTCTCATGGACTTGAAGTCCGCGGTTTTGCATATTCACGGAGGGTCAACCTCTGGTTAAATCAATGGGGCACACCTCATTCAAGCCTCTGGGGCTTGAATATTTGGGAATCTCTGTTTTCATGGGTTGGTGGTGTCTGGAACGGATGCCCCATGAAAATGGAGGGCCAACTGTATCATCTACTTCATTGCTCCTTTCTCACCCTTCCAAATTATTTACATGCTGCTTTCCCTACCAATGCTAATTTATTAGCCAGTGGAGAGTGAGGGGTAGGGGGTTGATGGAGAAGGATCCAGCTATGGGAACAAGGCATTATTTATTACTTCCTAAAGGTATTTTGTGTGACATCACTAGAGAAGGTGAGAAGGGCTTGGACCACACCAGGTGACATCATCAGACGTCAAATGATATATGTTTAAGTGCTCTTCCTGGTCCTTTTACAGTATGAAGTGATATAACCCACTTTTTTCAACCTTGAACTCAGTGCAACCATTTCAAGTCCAAAATAAATAAATAAATAAATAAATAAATAAATAAAATGCCCAGCTGCTTTGTAGGGAAATGTAAGCATACATAAGATAACAACAGGATTCTGTCCATCTTGTTTCTGGAAGATGTTCTACCAGGAAGTAGTTCACCATCTATTTAGACCTCCATTCTATCACCTCATCCTATGGTGTTTATAAAACCGACACTCTCAGTTAAGGTGTGTGTTTCCCAAGGCTACTGTTCTGTTGTTGTTGTTGTTGGGTGCCTCAAACTCAAACCCCTATGCAACACTGTCTCTCTCTGGTCTATCAAACACCACTAACAGAAAAAAGGCCCCTATTTATTAACAGAGGAATAGACTGAAAAGAGAATAATGATTATTCCCTGTCTGTTGTTATGTATCATTTCACAAAACGGAAAAATAAAAACCCCTTGAAGAAGCATCCTTATATGAGTGATTTCTTCCCCTGCCCTAGAAAGCTTCATCATTTTGCTTCAGCTTGCTTGATCCTTTGCTTCTGCTGGTTGGAGAGGCAGGCCATTCGTCAATGAAAAGGAAAAAAGAACATTCAGAATAATATGACAGATTGCCCGCCTCCTGTTAGCAGCTGCCTGTTGGGTCACTGGCAGCATTGCACTCTGGGACTTTTCTGCTTTGTTTAACACAGCAGAGAAAACATCGGTTGACATCGATGTTACGGGTTGGGGAATGCCAATGTGAGCGATAAACAAACATGTCTTTGTTTTAATCCCAGTGAATGACTATTTCCTAGTTAATTATAGGAATTTACAGCTATTTATGTAAACTGGAGAAAACAGAAAATATTCATTTCTCGTCAGGTTAAGTGCTGGGTGGAGGCAGCCCAGATACATTGAGATGAAGGATGCGTCTGAAGGATGTTTGTTTTGTTAGGCACAACTTTGCTATGTAAATTTGAACTCCATCGAGTCACTGCTTGGCACGATAGAATGCATAATTATAAATACACAAACACAAGCCCCTCTGGAAAATGACATTTTTAAACATTGTTCCTTTGTCATATATCAGTTAAATATAGGGGGGAAAAAGACATCTTTTAACCCAAAGCAGATACTAGGTCTTGTTTGAGTTGGGTATTTGCAAATTATATCAATATTATTCAGTACTCATCCATCAATTTTTTAAATAAAAAAAATCCTTTTAACATATTTTAATGAAGAATGCAAAATAAATTGAGCTCCCGATCATTCAGTTCATTGCAAGCCTCTTAGGAACTGAGCATACAAAGGAATTTTAACTAACTGTAAGCTACTCAAACAAAGCAATAAAAAAATGCCTAAAGACATCAGTATGTGTGTGTATGTGTGGGGGTGTTCATACACAGGAAACAAATGACAATAATTGTTGTTCTTGTGTGCATTTCATAATTATCTTGCTTAATGAAATGAAATAGGATGAGGTGAAACCCACAAGCAATGTGATTCTCCTTTTGAGCAGGTCCCTCTCTGCACAACCTTCCCTAATGATAGCATTCCAAGGCAACACCCTTCTTCCGGCCTTTGTCCCCCAGTTGTCCATACCCACAAGTTTTGTATTTCTATTGCTACTCACACACCCAGCCTGCTTGTAAAGATCTGTTCCTAGGCACTTCACTCCATGCATCTGAGGAAGTAGACTCAAGTCTATGAGAGCTAATGCTTCCAACATCTTTCTTTCTCGCAGTTAATCTGAAAGGTGCTACAAGATCCCTTTAGATAAATAGTGTGATGGTCCATGACATTCATTTCACCTGAGCTTACCTCTCAAGGGAATGCCAAAAAACATTCCAGCACTAAAGCACTTTAGTACAAAGCTGTCAGATTAGATTCCAGACAGGGCTCTGGTAATTTTTAATCATTAACAGATCATGGAGCAGGATGAAGTGCCACAATTCTCCACCAAAAGGCACAAAGATACCAGACCTCCTGCATTTTTCAAACCCTGATATTCAGCCACAGTTGTTCCCTCCCAAAATGACTATTGCCTCACTGATGGAAAGTGTGGTACTGACATTGGTTCTCCCAGGCAAAATTGCACAGTTTTCAAAGACTATTTACAATCTGGGTCTTTTTCTGTGCAAACAAGTACAATTTTGTTTTGCCCCGGAAAATACCCAAATTGCAAATAGTCTTTGAAAATGCTTCAGTTTTCAATGAGTTTCTCACACCAAAGAGAATTAAAGGCAAAATTATTTGTTCTTGCCCATGAAAATCAGCATTGCAAAGATTGTCATCCCTATGCATTTTCTCAGATGAAGAACCCAAATTAGCCAAAACTGGAAAGACAGACTCAAAAACAGAAACAGTGCATTTATTGCTTGTATTAACCAGCGAGGCAACAGTTTTTGCTTTGAAAGGAAGGTGATAATTGGGGATGTAACCAAGGCAAAATATATACTGGATAGTTTAACTTCCACCCTCCCCAATTTTAATAAGGAAGAAACTGGGCATTGTCCCCTGAAGGTTTCCTGCTGTTTCTTTTTAAGTGCTGATTATTTCATGCCTTATATCATGTATACATATTGTAACACACAAAAAGTTGCTGCTTTGGCATTGTGGAAGGAAAACCTACAAAGTTTCCTTTGGGCAATGTTTTCTAATTTTTGGAGCTTTATTTTTTCTTCTTCTTTTCAAAACAATTCTCTATTCAGGGAGAGTGGCAGGAATTCTAAATTCCCGATGAGGTCATCTATCAAGAGTTTAGCTTGTAATTAGTCACCAAACAGTCAGAGGTGGTTACTTAAATTGGCTTCAGCATAACAAACCAAGGGAAAAGATACCACAGAGATCTCCAAATTAGAGCAAAATGACACAGGGGAGTTTCACGTCACCAGAAAAGAAAGGAGAGCAGAAGGGAGAGACAATGAGCCTGGTTATAAACAGCATCACTGAACGCACTTGTTTTCAGGCAGGCTTCTATGATGGGAAGCAAAGCATGGAGCACTGTCCTCATTTAATGTTGGTAAAACAAGGACCAAGCCAAACTAAACAAGAGAGAGAGAGAGAGAGAGAGAGAGAGAGAGAGAGAGAGAGAGAGAGATTGACCAACAAGGTCTGGGAGATACGAACAGTTGTTTTCAGACAGAAATGCAAAAATAAATAAATAAAAATAAATAAATAATGACATGAGACATTCTGCCCCTCCAAACTTGGATCATAGCCAGCACAATAAGGGGGGCAGACGGAGAGATGCCCTCTCCCAGACAAACAGTTCACTCTTTCTACATGGCTCTGTCACAGGACCCCTGTCGTTCCCCTTTTCATCTTAGGGATACAAATCTTCACTAAGTTTGTTCTCAAAGGAAGCAACAAATAATTTTAGCCATTTCTTCCTGATCCAAGAAGGTCTCCCCCAAACCACACCATTTTTTAGCCTTTGCGCAATTATGGACTTATTCAGTGAAAATTCACATGAATTATTTTGCACAGAAGAAGCACTTTCTGTGCAGGAAACATCATTTTCTACACAGAAAGTAATACTCCTGTGTTGAAATATAATGCCTTTGCTGTAGAAAACAATTATTTGTGAATTTAGTGCAGAATAAGTCCTGAACCGTGAAAAGTCTCTTGCAAATTTCACGTAAAATTTTGCACAGAATAGGTAACTATTTGCATCTTTCACCCTCCACATCAGAGTGAGGCAAGGGCCAGAGTTTACAATGTCATATGAGAACATTTATTATTTCCATTTTTGAAGTTTAATATATAACAATAATCTTTCCTGAGTCCTAAGAAAGGAACTAGATTTTATGAGCTCTAGTGGTGCAGTGGTCTCAAACAAACTGACAAAACCTTCTGTCCTAGCTAGGATGACAACAACACAATTACAAAAAGTAACACTACTTGGAAGGTGCCAAATCATCTGATTAGACTTCACCAATTCCTAGATCCTGGGATAGAATCACTGGTGGTTGAAAATTGCAGTCAGTGACTTCTGGAAGATTGTGAGATGGGGAATATCATGATCATCTATTTCAAATGACCTTTTCCACCCCTAAGACAATTTTATTTTGTTACTGTCTCTCTTGGGGCAAAATATTCATCCTGAACACTGCAGAGTTCCTTCCTTTGCAATAACCAGCTATTCAGCAACTACTGGCTACACTTCAAAAGGCTGGAAGAGGGGCCCAGCATGATAGCTGAAGTGGCTTGTTAAAGCAGAAATATTGAATATGTTATATCCACTCAGCCTAGTTGCTTTAAAAAAATAATCATGGATCAAAAATCATTGTGACTGGTGAGAGGCCTTTTGTAAGTCTTGGTTATTCTGACCCACATTTAGAAGCTAATTCATTTTACTTCTATTTTCCTGTGGTTAAAAAGAAAAAGAAAAACCCACACTTGGTGCTTTAGGAGGTTGCTTATTTTTGCTGTAAAGGAAAGGGATAGCCTTTGAATATTCTGTAAATCACTGGTAGTGTCTCTGTCCTATGCAAATAGCTCCTCCCATACACTTTGTGTATCCCTATTTTCACAATGTAAACATCTTGTTCACCATTTTTGAATGGTCATATTTCTGCAGGCAAAGTGAATTAAGTGTGTCTGCACACATTTTTCATGTATATGCATTTTAAAATATGTACAGCTATCCTAAAGCCACCAGATCTTGTCTGATCTTAGAAGCTAAACAGAATCAACCCTTGTTAGTCCTCAGATGAGAAGCCACCAATGAGTACCAGGTTCTTTAGGCTGTATTGCAGAGGAAGGATTTGGCAAAACTACCTCTGAATATACTGTGCCTAAGAAAATGCTATGAAATTCACAGGATAGCCATAGGTTGACAGACAATTTGAAAGCACCTACACATGCACACCTTGTTGACACACATGCACTGTCTGTGTGTATTTCCCCACTTCTAAATCGGATCCATATGATATAGATTGACTTGAGGAAATTCCTACCACCATGCTTCTAGTGAAGTGATGCATTACATCACTCTATAGAGCCATTTATGGACTGAAGCAACTTCCATCCACCTGGCTGAGTGACTGAAAGGTCCCTGTACTCCTGTGTGCATCATTGGACTTATTGGCTGTACTTTCCCATCTGAATCTGTATATTGGCTGAAAACCACAGTCAAATGTTACTCCAGGTTGCAAATTTCAGGCTTCTTCAAGTGAGACTTTAGGTTTCTGCTGCCATCACTGCCACCTATTTACTGCCTCCCCTTCCTCTGCCTACCTTTCCTGCTCATGCAGAACCCTCTTTTGGGTCTTGAAGGGCTGCTGACCAGGTGAAAAAGGGAGGAAGAGAAGGAGAGAGTCCATGGACACCGAGGCTCAATGGCTGGAGAAGGAGATGCTCATCTCGCTTGATGATAGTGATTGTGAGTGAGTGTCTTCTTTCTCAGACCACTGATCCACACCTCACCCTAAGAAGTCAAAGAGAATGATGTCTTCTTTGTGATTATGACTCCAGGTCCATACATTGCCTTGTTGCCTGCCCACACCATCCTCTCCAACCACTGAAAAGCCATGGGGGCACCCAGGGGTCATGAAATAGCATACTCATGAAATGGGAGGAATGGAACAATGTCTGTTCATGCAGGATTTTGGCTATAGGGGTTGATTGGGCAATATTTTCATAAATGTTACCACTTGACAGGGCTTAGAAATGTTAAAACTTGCACTGGTGCCCATTCTATTCCACATGGGAATATGACTGGAAGATTTATGGGTGAGAAAAAGAAGAAAAGAGAATACAATGGTGGATATTCCCCAGCTATCTATGAGCCCTGTGTGCATAATACATTATGCAAAAGAAATATGATCAGCCAATTTCTTGTTTTTCCAAACTGTGCTATTGTTCTTAGGCTTGTTTAAATGCAAGTTAACAATGGCTCCGCTGGGACTTCTCTTCCCAAAGCTACTGTAAGTGAACCCAAGAGAGAGCTCCCACTCTGTACAATGGTCTTAAATAAGCAATGTGCCAGGAGTGCTGCCATGGATATATCTCGACCGAAGCTCTGTGCTGTTGAACAAAATGCCTAGGTTCAAAGGAATTAGAAAACTATGAACACAAATCAAAGTTCTGTTGCTTGGAATAGATGCTAATGTTGTCAAATTTGCATGGGTGAATCTTGGTCATATGAGGTGCAGTCACTGATATTCTCTTACAGATCCATTGCCTGGATGATAAGGCTAGCAGTAGTTCACTAGATTGCTAATTGGTTCCTAGTGTCAAGATCACACCATTGCAATATTGAAAGACCTGCATTGGTTGCCAGTTCCTTCACATTTTTGTGATTTTTGTGTGTGTGTCCAGTTAAAAATAATAATAAAAAATAGGCACATCTCATCTGCCTTTGCTCTTCAGTGACACAGAAATGACTGTCTTGGAGGGTTTGGAGGTGCTTTTAGTTGCTGCAACAACAAAAAAAGTGGGTTACTATGGAGTAAGTTGGATGTACCATCATAATGCACAGGAGGCTAAACATAATTTGCAAAAGTGACTATGTGCCACTAGGGGACAAAAGAGGCAGAATTAGATGATTAGGTTTTTCTGCATTATTTTCTCTTTCTGTTATATTTTCTTTAGCCAAATATCTTTAGGCTTCACTTGATTGTTTTTACTTCCATTTACAGCAATTTCTCTCCTCCTCTCTTTGTCCACTCTCCCTCTCATTTAACCAGAGGTAGCAGGCTCCAGGTCTTTCTATTCATTTTCATAAAACTTTCCCTTCACCAACAGACTTTAATGATTTTTTTAAAAAGTTTCCCTCCCCATTGTACTTATGGGGAAATTCACCAATTTTGGTACTGTGATAAGGGACTGAACGTTTCATCATGATCCCTAATTCTTCCATTTCCACATTCCCAGATTCTCCTTGCTGTTAACAGTCTTCTGCAAACAGGAGACAAACCTCTATTGTTGTAAGTACCACTTAGATAACACACTAGAAAGGTTATCCTTGACCCTCTAGCTTACTAGCACAAAAGTTCAAATCTACACTTGAAAACCAGTATATTTTTCAGGGTCAAAGCAAAGGTGAAAGTGCTGAAGAGATGGATCTCACTGACACTCATCAACCAGACACAGGTTTGATGTTCCAGCAGCAAAGTCCAACCACATCTTACTTTCCCTCCTTTCAGTTCTTCACTCTGTCAAATGTACCTTTAACACCCAGAGAGATTCACCATTCTTATCAAGTTTCTCTGTTTGGAACAGTGCATGCCAAGCCAGCTGTTATGTAAAAGCTTTGATATAATGAATAGCTTTGTTTCAATCAGAGGATAAATAAATGCATATTAGCCAAGTGTGAAGGCACAATATTGAGCATTACAATGGGTGCTTAGTATTTGACTTACTGCTTGATTAATTTAAGGGTGAATCTATACTGTAGAACTAATGCAGTTTGATATCACTTTAAGAGCTATAGCTCCAACCTAAGGAATGCTGAGATCTGTAGTTTTACAACACTTTAACTGAAATAGCAATAGACGTCTATGCCCAAGAGTGCTGGTGCCTCAAAAAACTTCAAATTTCAAGATGCCGTAGGATGGAGCTATTGCAGTTAAAGTGGTATCATACTTCATTATTTCTACAGTGAAGATGCACCCTTTGTCCTCTTCCTGTTTTAGGTTTCCTTAGACTAGCACCCTTATAAAGTTTTCCTATCTCTAACAAAGCTTCTATAATAAAAGTCTAGTTTTTTCCCTATAGCCTTTGATGTCAATGCTTCTTAATCTTAGTAGCTAGCTGTGGAACTCATGCTATCCCAGAGGTTGAGATTCTAATGAAAAGATATCCACTATATGGAGGGTGAGAAATCTATATGCTAGAATTGCATCCTTTCCCCACTTTCTTCTTCTATTTGGATGACTCTACATTTCTGGAAAGAAGTCTAATAATGGTGATAAATATCAGAACTGCAATAGCCTCTGGGAGAAAGCATTACTATTGATTTTATTATTTACTAGCTCTATGAAAAGATATGGGCAGTGAAACAGTGGACTGGGGAAAAGTGGTTTTAGCCTGAACCGAAAGACAGTTCTCCGGTGAGTTGTAATCCAACTACCTCCAACTTTCTTCCATCTGGGAGAGAGCATTTGCCAAGGAGGTGTTGAATATCTTCTTCCACAATGTCCAAGAGAGAGAGAGAGAGAGAGAGAGAGAGAGAATCTCCTACAACAACAATAGTTGATTTAAGTGCATGTTATCAACAGGATTCCAGCTAGGTTTTTCTTTATTCTCTTTTCCATATGGCCACTCTCTCCTACCCACTTCTCTCTTTCCCACTCTCTCCTACCCACTTCATTAAATGTAAAAAGAGGAGGGTAACTTTCCAAATGTTCACAAGCTTATCCCAATCTCCCTCAATGCAACTGCATATAGAGATCTGATTCCTATTGTTAGTCTTGTTAGAGTAGACACATTCAATCAATGAGATTTAACTATTGTTGACTCATTAGTCAACCATTCACTCAAGGTGGTCTACTTAGGGTTGCCATATTCCAGTCCCTCATATTTGGGTATCTAATTTGCATATTACGCAAATAATTATAATTATGCCTGCTATTAATTTGCATTCTGGTTATGCAAATTCAGCACATTAATCATTACACTTTTTCTACCATTATGTTGCAACATAAGTAGCAGAACCAAGCTAAGAGCTCTCTTTTTCTTCTTCCCCACCACTAGCTGGTGTGAAGAGAGGCCATCTTCCAAACAGCCCAAGAAAATTCCCTTTACTCTCTTGAGAAGTGAAGTGAAGTTTGGAAGTGAAGTTCCACCCTACTGCCTAGCCCTAGGCTCAAGACACCGACACAATCAGTACACAGCACAAGGCCACCTCTGCTTGCTTCTTTTCCTCTTCCACCTTTTTGGCCTGTCATGGGAAGCTGGGGAATGGAAGAATAAGGTGGCAATGCTACACCTGTGCAGAAGCAACTGGACCCTACAAGGTGGGATGAGGCTCCCACCAGTACCAGTTGTTTTGTAGTTTCCTGCTTCATTGCCACTGCCACAATTTAACCTAACAGCCTATGATGAAGGAGAAATCCAGGATTTACTGCTTCAATTGGCCCAGCCAGCCGGGACATTTTTTAGTCTCTTCAATCAGAGATTTTCCTGGTTTTCTGGGACCAATGGCAACCATAAGTCTACTCTAATAGAGGCTAATTACTCAGATTAAGACCAGAGGTTTCTCTAGCTATATCTAGGCTGTATCTATCCCACTGTACAGATTTTTCAAAAAGAAAGAATCAAGATGAGCTGATTCAGCACTCATCACTGTGAGCATTTCCGTAGCTTTACAATGATTTTGGGAAATCAATAGAGACCTGCAAAAATGGCTGTAGTCTGCTGATTGCTATGTCTTGTCAGTGGCATCGGTGCTTTAGTGTACCACACGCTTGCTGCGTAGCCATTAGATGAAAGCGCTATCACCTGTCAAACAAACCGCTAGAACTGTGATAAATTAATGATCAAATAGCACAGTCTGATGTACAGTAGCAGTGCTGAGGCTACTTACAACGGGGCCTCGTGCTTTAAAAAATGTAGCTGACATTAAAAAAAAATCAGCCATTAAAGAAAAATGTCACACAGTTTCTTTCTTTCTATTTTTTTAACGCCACTTCATTTTTAAAAATGGCCACATTCTGCAGCTTGTTCTTTAAAAAAAAAAAAAGAGAGCAAAAGAGAAAGAGAGAGAGCGCACCAAGGAATAAATAAAGAAGAGCTGTTTCCTATAGCAATGTGTATTTTTAAGAAATGCAACTGCAAATCACAAAGATGAAAACTTTTTGTTACTGTTTCAAAACAGTTGTTTTATGGGAAGCAATGGACATCTTAGCATAGGCCTGGGCTACTTGCAGTTCTGCAGATGTTCTTAACTCTGCAACTCCCATCATCCCATACCACTGAATATGATAGTAAGGATGGCAACTAAACAGATGTTTATGAAGGGACACAAGGCTCCCAACCCCATCTTAGAGGAACCAAAACACAAACATCAGATTCCAAAGGTCTACATTGGTTATGTGAGTTGAAGGTACTTCCACTGATCCATAAAGGAGGCATGGTGCCATTTCTCACTCCATATTTGTGGGGACACCAGTGAGATGCAAGTACACAGGACTGTTCACTAGCCTAGCTGATGCTTCTTAAACACACACAAACACAGAAAACAAGCCTAGCATGGGAACCCCCCCTGTTCAGATCAGGGCCTGAGTGGGGAAATTTTTGACCCTTTTAATTACAATTAATCAATTGATTAATTAATTATAAATAACCAGTAATATAATTAGTTATATAATTAATTAATCACAGCTAACTTTAATTGGAACTACTTATACCATGAATCACAATTACTTATATATAATTGATTAATCACAACCAATTAGATAATTGATTGGTTATAATTAATTATTTGATAAACTTGCTATAATTATGTGATTGATGATTTTATTAATGAATTTATTAATTATATTTCTATTTTTCCTTCCCTCCAATAAGGTCAAAGGAAGGTCTATGACTCTTTCCCCCCCTATATAAGCTAGAATACTCTTGATGTCTTTGTTATTGCTGTTGTGTATCTTCAAGTCATTTCCAGCTTATGATGACCCTAAGGTCATGGGGTTTTCTTAGCATGTTTTTTTCAGAGGGGGTTGTCATTGCCATTCTCTGAGTCTGAAAGAGTATGACTTTCCCAAGGTTACCCTATGGATATCATGGCCAAGCTGGGAATTTGAACCCTGGTCTCCAAAGTCATAGTCCAACACTCAAACCACTACACCATGCTGGCTGTCTTACACATGTTCACCAACCCCTATGCGCTTCAGAGTTAGCAGCCACAGGTCTGTTCAGCTGCTGATGGGAGCACAAGGAGAATGATGTTTGATACATCCACAAAGAAGTAAAGTTGTGTTGAGGAATTGTGATGGTGTCCTGCTTCTGACTGTTGCAATCTTGCCCCCTGGTGAGAGGGGGCTGGAAATGCCATCTCCCTTGTGCCCTAAAAGGTAGTTGAGCAGCCTCCTTTTCCCAATGTGGCTCTGGCTGTTAAGATGGACATGATTTACAATCATGATAATAGTGCTATGATTGTGACTATGAAGGATTAGTGAATCTGAAGCTGTAAAAGATTCACAACTCTAAATTACAAATCTATAACTGCAACAGAGAATGCCAATCATAATCCTCCTCCATTATAATTTCCTGCTTCCATCAAAGGTTGCCTCTTGTAATACTTTGGATATTTAATTTTTTGTTACAGAGCATTATGGACAAAAATGATGCAAAGGGAAACCCTTTGCCATTTCCAAATATAAACAATACGGAGCAGGGCTTGGCTTTTTGAAGCACCTGTCATCCCTTTGAGCTTTGGATTTCAGTGCCTAATAACTCTTGATGCTTGCTACATTAATATATAAAGCCCTAGTCTTCCCTTTTAGTGAGCTAAAGAAATGGTTCTTCATGGCCTTCCCACCAATGGTTTCCCCACTCTTAATTTATTCTTTTTAATATAAAATCTCATTACCTGAACATGACACCACTGCTTCCACAGTATCTTTGATATAAGAACAGAGAGAAACCAAAATCAAACCCTTAAAATAATGTCTATAATCACTCCTTCACTTTCTCTTGCTTTTCAAATTTCTAAACAAAATTAAGTCAAAAGAAACCTTCCAGGGCATACTGGAGGGAGGGAGAGGAAAGAAGAAGGTGAGGAAGGAAGGAGTGCTACTTTTCAAAGAAAGAGGAAGGTATGTCATTATTTACACAAGCAGAATAGTGGCATACACAGTTACAGGTCCAACCTATGCTTCCATGTGTATTTTTTATTGTTAGTGTGGATGGTGAAATCCAGCTTCAAGGAAACTGCAGTAAAATTAAGGAGCCCACGTGGCACCAAGTTTGACTCAGCCTTCCATCCTTTTGTAGGCTGGTAAAATAAGTACCCAGCTTGTTGGCAGCAGTTAGCTTACAGATTGTAAACCATTTAGCGAGCGCTTAAGTGCACTGATATAGAAATGCTTTTTCTGTGAAAATTCACATGGAGCTGTGCAAAACAACTCCAATATAAAAAAGATATGACACAAAAGGAGAAGGGAATGACAGTGGGAAAGGGGACCAAATCCAGCAGTTCTTCTCTCCTCCTGTTGAATCCTGAAGTTGTGCAACCACCGTGGATCTACCAATCTGCTTGCTTATTTTCCTATTGTGCATTAGGGCAGCGTGGCAGTCCAGGGACTGATAATAGTCCATATAGTCCATTCTAGAAATAAGGAAAGATTTGTCACCAACAGGCATGATTATGATACCAGTCCCTGGGACATTGGAGGGGGGGAAAGCCAGTTTACCTACTTCATAGAAACTGGTATAGAAATGTACATGCTTCATGCTATAAAGAATGAAGCATTAGGAAGTGGCTGGCTGTGGTTTAGTAACCAGCCACAGCATGGAAAATGTATCCTCCTGGACCTTTTAAGGAGGTCTAGTAGAATGACATTATTTCCCCATGGTTGATTGCTGAAGCACAGCCAACACCTACCTGGCCATCCCTTTCCATTGAGTGGCCATAGTAGTAGGGCTGCCAGGTATAATAATGCACAAAGCTCAGTAGATGGATCAGTAAAAGAGGGGATTTTAGCAGGTGTTGCTTTTGTGTGTGTGTGTGTTTGTGTGTGTGAGAGAGAGATCTTTGGTTAGTGTTTAGAGCTCTACCCAGTTGCTGTTATGTTTCTTTAAGTCATTTCTGACTTGTGACAACCCTAAGGTGAACTTATCATGGCATTTTCTTGGTACGATTTCTATCCAGTTGCTATTATTTACAATATATTTTGTTTGGAAGTTCAAAGTACTGGAAAATTTATATGCATTCTTGACAAAAAGTATTTTAGCAAAAAATGGAAAAGGTGATAGTATATATGCCCATGAAAGCATGGTGTCTATGGAAACCTAGGCAGTGGTTAGTGCAGTAACTTGAGTAATGATTTAAACTATGAGATCCTGCTTTAAATCTGTCTGTGGTCTTTATGCCTTTGGAAACTGCCAGTTGAAAAGATAAACCAACTTCTAAAAGGGGACACAGGAACACATTTTTATAATTGTATTGAACCTCTGTTAGGCCACCTGAAGGATATAGAAAAGACAAAGACAGTGGGCAAGTGTAGGCAAAGGGCTGCAAAAGCAGCTGGTAATTCCTATTGCAGGGAATGGTGTAGTGGTCCATATTGATCTGAAGGCATTTATCATTATGTTCCCCCTGGCCATGCCCTGAAGAAAAATCCAAAAATTCAGGTAGCTGTGTCAATTCATCTCAACAAAGCAGATCTAGCAGATTTCATGGCCACCATGATCTTGTAGCACTTTTGAGACCGAAATAAATAAGTTGGCAGCATGAGCTTTCATAGACTTTAGTCTACTTCCTCAGATGCATATATGAATACAAGATCTCTCTACATACTGATTCTACAGACTAACAGGGCTATCTTTGAATTCTACCACCAGGATCAGGTCTATTGTAAAGCTAATAGATTTTGATTGAACATTTAAAAGCAAGCCACCCCAAAAGACAAAATCCTTTATATTTAACAGGGATAGTTCACAACAGCATATTGTTTTGAGAGACAAAAGCTCTATTAGGAGAACTTCAACTAAGCCAAGAAACCAAAAACCGAAAAACAGGAAACCCTGAAGGCAATGACAGATGATATCTGTGTCCTTGCTAATCAAAATGTCCCAGCACCTTGGCCTTCCAAGCTCTGTACGGTTTCCACTACAGCACTGACTACAAATTAGTGGAGATAAGTAACAGACAATAAAAAGAGAAATTAGTTTAAGCTATTGGTTTAAAAATCAGTGGTGGATCCCTTTCCCTTTTTTTTGAAGGAAAAAAAAAGAAAGAACAAAAAGAATTAGTCTACCATGGCCCACTTTATCTGTTTTGCAAGTGACAGACAAAAAAGCAAAATTAGTTCAAATAATATGGGGGGGAAAAACAAACTGATAAGAGCAATGCAATCAGATAACACCGACCAAGAATTAAAGAGACAGAGCAATGATACATGGTTCATTTGCTTATTGGAAGGCTTGTTCCCCTATGGTATGCTTAAGACAGGTTTAGAGTGTTTTGGGATTGGGGAGGGGGGAAGCGCATCCATGGTAGATGGTTACTCACATAGGTTGGATGACAAATGCTTTAGGCAACATTCCTTCAAAACTTATGTCATACTGAACATAGGTTTTCTAATCTTCATATGAGCAACAACTGTCATTTTAAAAGTGCATGACAAATGAAGAAGAGGTTGGAGAGAAGAGAAAGCAAGACAGACGAGATGATGTCTGAGTTCATGTCTTCTTTCTTGTCTTGAAAGCATGACAAAGAACAATTCAAGCCCATCTAAATTCTTTGGGTAGTCATTTGTCTCCATGGTGAGGCCAAACAGGTCTCCCCAGGGCATTGGGTAGTCCTATAGGCAAGGGTAGGGAACCTTTGGCTATGGGATCAAATCTAGCCTGCTTAGGTTACTACAGATGGGCACAAACCCATCCCCATCTTTTCTTGGATTCCTCATATTTGTGTAACAAGATCCTAAAATGCAAAGGTATAATACTGAACACTAAAGACAGGATAGGCAGTTAACAACAACAGCAACCAAGACATAGTTACTGGCAAAAAGAGTGGCAGACTAAGCTAAAATGTGTTATGGTGTTGCTTTTGATGAGAGCCAGCATGGTGTAGTGGTTTGAGCCTTGGACTATGTCCCCGGAGACCAGGGTTTGGTTCTCTGTTCAGCCATGGAAACCTGCTGAGTGGCCTTGGGTGAGCTGCACACTCTCAGCCCCAGAAAATCCCATGGTAGGTTTGCCTTAGGGTCACCATAAGTTGGAAAAGATTTCAAGGCACACAACAATGTTGCCTTTGACCATGCCTGGAACTGAAATTTGGCTTTGAGCCCACTTTTTGGGACATTGGCCTACCACAGCATTGGAATTTGGATCCTAAAAGCCTTAGTGAAACTAAATTTCTTTTGCTATATACAAGGACCATGTGTGGAGTCCTCAGATCACAGAAACTGGTCCCTCTCTTCTAGTCCTGAAGGCAAGAGGGAAAAATCTTGAGTGTGGGGAGAATATCACCATTGCCCCCTCTCTCTCTCACACACACACACAAGCCACAGCCTCTACTTTCCATCACAATACGCTGTTCAGACACCAACCCCATATTATAATACAGTATATTGTAGCTTAAGTTATATCACACCCACCATGTATATGTTTCTGGCTAGTGGCCTAGCCATGCCATCTTATGCATGTTTACTCCCACTGAGTTCAATAGACCTTTAACTCCCGAGTTAGTGTGGAGAGCATTGCTGATTCTGTCACTCCATGAAATTATTACTCCACAAACATGGAAATCAGCCATTTGGTGTTCCACAGCAGCATCCCGTCCAGATGTTTTTTTTTTTTTTAAAGGTAGCTTGATTCCAATTAATGAAAATGACTGGGTCAGCCTGTCATCTCCCATGCTCTTTACACGCTGTTCAGACATCGACACAGCTTATTAAAACCTCAGGCACTCAACATAAGCTCTGCCTTGGAACCAGTTGCCAGAGGCATTGAGGCTTGCACAGAACCTGTCTACAGGTTTCTGGGTTTTCAGATCTGACATCACTTAAATCTTTCTCATACATCCTGGCAGTGCACAGACCAGATGAAAAGTCAGCCCAACACAGAACATCACTCACCTAACATCACTCATGAGGAAAAAGGAGGAGGAGGAGGAGGCAAAGAAGAAAGGAGGATGAGAAGAAAGAATGAACAATAATAAACATTTCAAGGGTGTTGTTCTTTGCAGAAACACCTTACCTACTTACATGCACTGAGGTTATATAGAACATTATAAAACCCTGATCGTTACTGACACTGGAAGAAAAGAGAAAAGAAAAGAAACCTATGGGCATTCTCCAGTAAAGTGCTTGTAATATATGCTAATAGTTCTCCATGTTTGCTCTAAAGTTCACCCAGTGCCAATCAAAGCACTAAAAAGGAAGTCATAAGGAATACTTTACTGCCTTATTTCTTCTCATTTGGGAATGGCTCCTGAACTGATAATGAATTTCCCAAATGTCTTCTGCATGTCTAAAAAGAGTCCAGTAACTAGGGAGTCTGGATGATATACACAACAAACTGTGTTTTTCTTGTTCCATTGAAGTTAAGGGCAAAATTCCCTTTGGCATTGGTGAGAGAGGACTACATCTGAGACATGCAAACTACACAGTTTTCAAATACCAAGGTGCAGTTGTGACATTGCAGTTGGAAATGGAATGGCGTCTGCAAATTCCTGTAGCAGAAGAGTCCATAATCTTTAATGAAAAAAGCTATACATTAAGAACATGTTATCTTTTAGGTACCAAAGGTCCATCTACTCCTGTGTTCCATTGATATGGCAGCCTATGGGAAGCCCATCAGCATTACAAGAGTGTAACTGCATTCATGTTATGTTTACCAGCAACTGATATACATGGCCATTCTGATCTACAGGAGTCTCTATAAATTTCTCCTTGTGTCTATGTCTGCTTCCCCTTTAAACCTCAAGCTGGCAACCATTACAACAGCTTGATCTTACAGGGTTGCCAAGTCATGACTATCCTGTGATTTTAGACCCTGAACCTGTGTACCATCCCTTGCAATAGTATGAGTTGGTGGTGAGCACCAGTAATGTTTCAAGAGGAATGGTATGTGGCAGCACCAGGTGAGACTATCAAACATGATACATTAAGTACCATCTACAGATGCACAAAGTATGTCATTCAGATAAATAATACCAAATCTAAGAAATTAGGAAAAGGAGCTGCTCTCCGGCCACCCTGAGGTTCCTCATATTTAATCTGAGCACCAGAGAAGAGGGTCTAGGCCCTGAGATCCAGGATCCTTATGTGGCATTGAATTTCACAGTTCAGTTCTGTAGTGGGTAAAGAATGTCCCCCCCATCCTTATTGTTCTGCCATCCACACACAGCAGGTGAATCCTGGTTTTCATACTATGACAGGGAGGGAGATGTTTCTCCCTCTATATACTCTCCATATCACACACAGTTTTGTATGCTAGTATCATATCTCTTCTCACTTGCATTTAGCTTAGAAAATGTAACAGCCCCAAATGTTGCAACATTTCCTCAACTTAAGAATCAAAGAGCCATGTTTGACCAAGCTACAAGGTCCATCTAGGCCAGCATCTCAATTCAGGTCATGTCTAAGATGTATCCCAGAAGCCCAGCAGCAGAAGATGAAAGCAATATGACTTCCATGTTTGTATAGGCCTAACTGTGAGTCACTACAAGGCAGGGAAAATGTGAAGGCAAAATTTCACTTGGGGATCATATTCCAGTGTTGGGCAAGGTCAAAGACGAAAGCCTGGAACTCCAAAATACCAACATTTTAAATCATTAAGCTCTTCGTGCCAATAACTGAGGATATTGCTACACTGCAGAATTAATGGAGTTTGACACTGCTTTAACTGTCATGGCTTCATCCAATGGAATCCTGGGATTTGTAGTTTGTTGTGGCACCAGAGCTCCCTGGCAGAGAAGGATAAATATTTCACAAAACTACAAAGCCCAGAATTTCACAGCATTAAAGCAGTGTAAAACTGTGTTAATTCTGTACCACAGATGCAGCTGAAGCCTTAGAAGGGCCCTTTTAACATCTTTACATGCAGGGTGGGGCTGGGGACTGTGCAAAAATTGGGACACCAGACAATGATGGTAGTGGTCAAATTGGAACATCAGATTTGACTCCAAGATCTAGGGGTCCCTAACCCTGTCATACAGTTTTGTGGCTCCATCTCACAAATGCAGTAGTGAAGTCCCTTTTTTGTGCAATGCTCCTGTTTCTTCAGTAGTGCCTCTAAGTGATGTAATGGACATTACACAGGCCCAAAGATCAAGGAAGAAAATGCAGATTGAAACATCAGGGTTTCCCCTTTGCTGGACTTCTGCCCAAGCTGGTAAATAGGTTCTCATAAATTCCCCCAAGTGCTGTACACTAAGGCTTTGTTGTTCTGCCCAACGTTAGGAAACAATTATGAACAGCTGCTGCTGAATAGTTTTGGATGTTAATTATACTCCATATTTACTGTAAGTCAGTATAGCCTGCTTTCTGAACTGGGCCCTATTAACCAATGTGGAAGATACTCAGCAGTGTAAATCCATGAGCTCAGCACAGTGCATTGGATCCTGAGCACCCCAAAATGTTGTGGGAAGCACTGATCATCACTGGAGTGCAATGATAAAAAAATTAGCATGTTGCAGTAATGGTATCCATTCTAAGATAATTAGATTAGTGAGCATTGGCTAGAATCCTGCATATGCAAGTTCCCATATGGAAGCAATTGGACATTTGTGTCCAAACAGATTGTCCACTTTTGGTTCTGGGCTGAAGCAGAGTAGTGAATACAGATATGTATAGATGCACTGCACCATGTACCTGTGTGTGTACATTTAGTTGTGCATTCAGTTGCATAATGGGTACCTTGTCTCAGTTGTGCAACAATAGCATTCAACACAAGAGTGGTATAGCACAATTCATTTATAACTCCACATGTAGAAATCTATATTACAGAACTCCAAAGTTCTTATCTATCATCTTCTCTGGCTTCACCCATTTTCAGAAATTAGGATGGCAGCCACAGAGGAGAGAGTGCTTTGTTTGCTGGCACCCAGATGCTGACACTCTTAAGATGCTCACCTTTGTTGTTATCTTTTAGGTACCAAGTGCAATGCATCGGTCAATCAAGAAGCTTTTGTACTCTTCGACTTTTACTGTCCAGGGACTGGAAAGTTAGTAGAAAATCATAAGACATTTTGCTGATCATTAGTGAGCTTGAAAATCTGCTTACTTGCATGAAGGGCATGTTTAAGCAGCTGTTAACAGTAATTTTGGTGTGAGAACAGTGAAGTCTATGAAACAATCCAGTGTGGTCTTTGGAACCTCTAGACCCCCTTCCAAAATCTCTGTCAGCCACAAACAAATTTCAGTCAAAACATTGCATTTTGTCATAAAATACATTTAGAGAGCACTCCTGCTTTTTCTAGGAAATAACAAACTATTTTGGGGTCATCCCACCTGAAACACACAATGCCCACTTTTAAAAACAATGTAGGAAGTGACCCAAATGGCAGCTGGATGATATCCTATGACTCTCTGGAGCTCTAGTTGTTGTTAACTGCTGTCAAGTCATATTCAACTTATGGTGACTCTATGAATAGAGATATCCAAGTTACTCCATTATCAACTGCCCTGCTCAGATCTTGCAGGCTCACAACTGTTCCTTCCTTAACTGAGTCTATCCATCTGGAATGTAATCTTCCTCTGTTCCTATTGCCTTTTCCTTTGCTAAGCATTATTGTCTTTTCTAGTGAGCCATATCTTCTCAAGATATGGCTGAAGTATGACAGCCTCAGTTTAGTAATCTTGGCTTCTAGGAAGACCAGATTTGATTTGCTCTAGGACCCATTTCCAGTTGGCCCTTCCTATCTACAGATTCTGCATACATGGATTCAACAATCCATGATTTGCAAATATTTCAGGAAATAAATTCAACAATTCATGACTTGCAAATATTTCAAGAAATAAATTAAAAAAAAGCAAACCTTGTTTTTAACATTTTATATAAGAGATATCATTTTACTGTACCACTGTATATAATGAGACGAGCATCCATGGATTTTGTTGTCCATGGGGGATCCAGAAACCAAGGTTCTCAGTGATCTGTCATGAGCATGACAGTGCTATTGGAAGTGTTCTTCATCTTGGGACTTGATCAAACATCTAACATGTTGCCTTCTGGAGCTTCCTAACACATGGCTGCCATGATTGCTATATCCCACTTGAAACATTTGTCTGTGCTAGTCAGAGACCAGGCTTTTAAAATATAAGAGGCTCAAACATCTGGTTCAGGCAGAGATGGCTTCTCCATTGTTTATGTCAGGTATTTATTTCACAGATGTATAATACATTCAGGGCCTCTTTTTAACAATCCCAAATAATCACAGTTGGCATAGAAAGAAATAGAATTTAGTATAATCACCATCCTCACCCAAAGCATGCCCAAATCTCTGATACACATGCAAAACATTTAAATTAAGAAATAACTCCAGGATGATAAAACCTAAACTTTAGAGTGAGCTTTATGCAACAATTTATAACAGGCTTCATTCCCCCCTTAGATCTCAGTTTTCTTTAATAACTTCTCTGTTCTTTAGCACAGATGGGTGCCTAAAAATAGTCAGCAGAAAACTGGCATGTTTTCTGGAAGGGAATTGGAAGGATACCATACACTAATCCTAGCAAGGTTAGGTTAATACATTTTCTTTAAAATGACCTTTTTCACTAAAGCTTATGGCTGGGCTATACATCAGATTAGGAGGTAAGGAGTGGGGAGGCTAAAGTAACGTAACAGAATATTTGTCCATGTCGCAAATCTCCATGAAAAAAATGTCAAATGTATTCTGTGTTCAAATATGCAATTCATATTTATAGGCCTGATTTTTGTGGTCATCATACACCTGTATAAGTTTGCTTATACATGTAGTTGTACTATTTGGCTGTTGTTCAACAGCTGTATTCCATTTACAATTCAGCAAGAGTTCCACAAGGGCAACCATTTCACATGAACCTAAATCTTACTATTATTCTCAGCTAGAGTAAAGCCATTAAATAAATTGGATTTACATGTTGACTCACCATTCAACAATCTTATGGGCCTACTAACTATGAAAATAACTAACAGGATTCCATCCATGTTATTTCACCTTTTTGAAAAGTACACTACTATTCACCAATGTCTTCAATTCATCACTGTCTTCACTGCAATCACAGAAACACCCATGATACATTGCCTAATGCTTTCCAAGCTGATTGAAGTAGGTAACTGGCTTCTCCCCCAATTCCAATGTCCCAGGGACTGGTATCATACTCATGCCCATTGGTTACAAATCTTTATTTATTTTCTAGAATGGCTTATGGACTATTATTAGTCCCTGGACTGCCACACACATCAGGATTCAGCAGGAGGGTTGTGTAATGCAAGCATCATGTAACTATGTGAGTGTTGATTTATATCTTGCAAGAATGAAGTAGGATCATGACCATATTCTATTCAATTATATGCTTCACTTTTTTGGGGGGTGGGGGTGGGCAACAAAGAATGGTGCTGACACAAATGCAGAGTTTGGGAAAGTTCCTTTTTTATCTTTTTGGAGTACAACAAATAACTTGTGAAACATCCCAAAGGATGTGTTTATGCTGAGGACTGTTAATGTGAATAACGAAACAAAGAGCAACAAGCATTTGATGGATCATTCATGGAGCAAATTGGGGCAGATCCATCTGATCCTATCAGGCACCACCAAATAAAGGGTGAGAAATGCTGAGGACCCATTCTTAGGGATGGTAAGAATATTTGAAAAATTTCAAAAAATTGTTGAAAAACATGCATTCTAAATGCTGAGAAACTCTGATGAGAAGAATCGTGGACTGATGAAAATCTTTGCAGTTCTGGATTTATTTTGTGGAAAATTAGCAAGTGGTAGTTTTGTGCAGAAAACACCATTTTCTGCACAAATATTAATTCCTGTGAAGAAGATGCTGTAATGGGGGCTTATTCTGCTTAAAATTCACACATGGTTGACTTACATTGAAAAACGTGTTTTATGTGGAGAAAACAGCATTTTCTGTGCAGTACTGAATATTTCTGTGTCGAAGCACTGTTTCTGAGCAAAACATGCATGAATTTTGTACAGAATGAGACCAAAATTGTGAATAACTTTTGAAAACTGCATAGTTTTCTAATACTTTCTTGCAGCAGGAAGAAAATTGCCAAAATTACTTGTTGCTACGTGAAGAATTTCTTCCCTATGCACCTTTGATGAAGAACACATGGAAATCAGGCACATGCAACCCCTATACTCTCTCCTACACCATATCCATATAACTAAGCTGTATGGAAATAGTTGGAAAAAAATCTAAGACCTTTCTGCCAAAGAATCCAGGCATGTGAGCTGGGAAAAAATGTAACTACAAATACATTTAACCATGTAAATAAATAAAGGAGTGGAGCCAACTTTGGTTGGCATGCTGTTATTCCATGCTGGCATATGCTTCCTCTCTGGGCCTGAAATGTATTCCAATCCCATGTAAAATAGCTAAGCCTTTCATTAGTGGTTGTGTTTGTTTATAATAGCTATAATAAGAGAGCAGTAATAAAAACACCAAAATCTAAAGTTAGATGAGGGACTTAAAATAAAGCAGCTCCCTTGGGTCAGGAAGGCACTGCTGTTCTACCTCTTCGTTCCTGTACCAAAACACAACACATATTCCTCCCATTCCCTGGAAAGTCAGTCATAATCATCTCTAGATTTACCCACACTGCATAAATAAAGCAGTTTGATACTACTTTAACTGTCATGGCTCCCTCCTGTGGAATCCTGGGATTTATAGTTTGGCAAAGTATTCAGTCTGGTCTGTCAGAGCACTCTGAAGCCTTGTCAAATTACAAATCCCAGGATTCTGTTGGATAGAGTGGTTCTTTGACCTGGACTGGATAGCATACCAAACAGAAGATGGCATCGGAGAGAGGACTGTAGAGTAGGACACACAGGCTGCCTCCGCACTGCAGAAATAATCCAGTTTGACACCACCTGCTATGACAAGTTTATGCCAGTTGGCAAGTTGTTTGATCCCACTATCCAACTGTGATGGCTCTGCACTATGTAATTCAGGGAATTGTAATGATTTATAATCTGGGTTTCTAGGGAGATTTCAGGCTTGATCCTTTCTAGGACCATTTGTTTATCTTTTTTTGCTGTCCACTGTTTCTTCAGCACTCTTCCCCAGCATCTCACATCTCAAATGAATGGATTTTCTTCCTATCCACTTTCTTCTCTGACCAACTGTTTCACCCGTACCAACTACAATTCCTAGAATTCTATAGCACTGAGCCGTAGCAATTAAAGTGGCATCAAACTGGATTATTTCTGCAGTGCGGATGCAGACATAGATGAGCCAACAACAAAGGAATAACATTTGTATTACAGCTGTATTATTTAATTCCCTCCTCCTTTTTAAAACCAGCTGGGCTACTAGCCAGTAGCTGAGCAAAATAAGTGGTGACAGGTGAAAGACAAATACACTCCCAAGTGCTCCTCCAGCCACATCAAAGCCTGAGGCTCTTCTCGCGTAATTTGCACCTAATGAAACCTTGTGTCGGATGAAATTATTTAGCCAAATGTTTGGTGTTCTGAAAAATGGACCCTGATTCTTTCAAAGGCATGGGGCTCTTCTTGGGCTATTATTCTCTATCATGTCATTAAAGCACAAACAGAATGCCTTATCCTTAGATTTGAGCTTTGACTCATTCCTTTTCAGATCACCTTGCTCTGAGGTTTGAAGGCCATCATTTGCTTTTTTACTTTAATTAGGGAGATGGCTTTCCCGGGCAACCTAAAATGGTAGGAAGAAACATTTCAGGGTCAAATGGGTCAGCCTGAATGGGTGCTTTGCTAGGTAGCTTTCAAAGAAGACGGAGCAAAAGTAAACTTACCAGCTTGCAAAATTTATATTGATCCAGACCAGGCTCCTGGATAAACACATTTTCTTTCAATGTCAATTAAAGCTTACTGTAAAGATAACAGAGTTAGATGCCTAGCGGGGGTGATTCACATGACTTAAGGTCATGAGTGTGAATTAGGTGGAGACAAATTGAATATAAATAGGGCCATACCTCCTAAAAGAAATAGAGGAGCTGTTTGGGAGAAAGAAAGAAAAAGTCATTGTCAATTGGCAATTTTATGTATCTAGCAATTCTGTTACTATCATTTGCTCAGACTGGAGAATGCAAGAAATCACAGCCCTGGGATATCTAGGAAGCCTGGGAAAGGGAATATTTGTATGTCAGGGCTGAGCAACTGAATTGGGTGCAAGGATAAATGTCCTGTTGGTGGCATTTTTCCCAAAACAACATAAAGAAAAGTGGAAGTGGCTATAAATTATGGAACTCCCCCCACCCAGCAGGTAAAGAGCTTTTTTATTTAAGGTGGCATTTGATTTGTAGTATATTGCAGCAGATGGAGCTTTCAGTGCTGGTTTTATTATATTTTAAGTGTCTTTTAATAGTGTTTTAAATTATGTTAATATTCTACTTTAATTTTTGTACTAAGAGGGTTTGTGTTTTTAAAATGTTGCACACTGCCTTGAACCCCATGCAGGGAGAAAGGTGGGATATATGTAAAAGGAATACATTCACTTGCGAGAAATGTGTATGTTTTTAAAAATGTTAAAGCATGCAGCCCTCCTCTACTATGCAACCTATTTAAAAGGTGAATTGCTACTGTTGGAAGCATCCAAAATCCACCCTTTTGTGTGAACTGCCCAGGGAAAGAGTAGTTCAGGGAACCAAGATGAGGCAAAGGTTGATATTACAGCTTTAGGAGGCCATATATTGGTCCAGGATTATACCTTACCCATTCTTGCTCTGTCCTCTTTGTGAAGTCCATGTTCACATTTCCACAAAAATTCTTTTCTATTTGGGTCTCCTACTTGATGCATCTAGACTACAGAGGTAATGCAGTTTGATACCACCTTAAGTGCTGTAGCTCCATCCTATGCAATCCTGGGGTTTGTAGTTTTACAAGGTCTTTAGCCTTCGCTGCCAAAGAGTGTTGAAGTCTTACAAAACTACAAATCCCATCATTCGGTAGGATGGAGCCATGACAGTTAAAGTGGTATCAAACTGCATTATTTCTACAGTGTAGTTGCACCCCTAGTGAGGGATAAATGGTGAGAGAAACCATTATTGAGGTGTAGCTGTTGTGGGGATTAGAGCATGGCCTCCCATATTCTGTCCCCCCCCCCCCCCATGAATTTTCCATTCTCTCCTTCAATTGTTGCATTGCAATAACAACCTGCTGTTGAGTTTATAAGCATGATCTTTTAACATCTGGTGTGTTTCTTCAAAAGGTGGGATCTCAGCCAGACACCAAGCCCAGGCCTTAGACAGGAAACAGGAAGGATAATGGGTTTTGCTTTGAAAAGAAGTAGAAGGGAAGTAAGCAGTGATGTAGCTGTTCCTTTTTAAATGACAGTATTGCCTTCCCAAATGAAAATTCCACTCCCAAAATTTTTAACATCGAACTTCAATTCAGTTTTTAAAGATGATGTTTAGGCATCTCAAGAAACAGGCCAAGCAAAGTTTCAAAGGAAATGCAACATCACAAATAAAAGTTCTCTGTATAAATTATTGTCTCAGTCTATAATTCTAGAAATTTGGATACTGAAGGAAAAGTTTTTTGAGTGGACAGAATTTTCATATGGAAGGCCAATGCCTTCATTTTGTCCATCTTCCACAGCTATACCCATTCACCCATCCTTTTTGCTGGTTAAAACAGCAAAGCTCTTGTATAACTTCATTTTATTTCAATGGAAATTGTATCACAGAACTTTCCAATGGATTGTGTCCGTGGGTCTCAGGGCTCTATTTCTTCAGCAGGCCTCAAGATAGGGCCACCAAACTTGATGAATTACTGCTACTCAAACTGCTGACACATGGCCGATTAGTGCTGTATGCAAAATGGCTGATATATTTGCAAAGAGCTGAATTAACCCACCAACAATCTGGCTGCCAACTGAGAACTTTAAGCTACAAAGACGAAGCTGAGCATCTTTACAGGAGGCAGCTTATTAGGAAATCAAATTACATTGACAGCCCTGTTTCCCCATAAATTTGTTTTCCATCCTTTTTCATCCCAGTTTTTCTCCCAGTGGATCTTTACTTGCCAATAATCTGCAGAAGCAAGCAAAATAATGGAAGTCCTATGTCCTCACCATGGCATTTTGTACTGTCAGCCTCAACAAGTTCCTATGTAGTCTTGCCTCTAAAAAAGAAGCAGGGTAAAAGAGCAAGCCAAACATTTCCCCTTGCCCAACCAAAACACTAAGACTTGTCATGGAATTGCTGGGCTAAAGTAAGTACACTCATCCCTCCAAATCTGGTAGGGTTAGGAGCACAGAATCCCTGTGAATGTGGAAAAACTGCCAATAACAAAACACTATGTTTTTACCTGAGAGAGCACCTCTCTAGAACCTCTAAGCCAGGCATAGGCAACCTTTCCCCTTTAAGGGCCGAGGGACTTCAGCTCCCAGAATCCCAGGAGCTATTGGCCAACATGGGACTATTGACCAACATGGCTGAGGATTCTGGGAGCTGAAGTCCCTCAGCCCTTAAAGGGGAAAGGTTGCCTACCCCTGCTCTAAGCCCTCAAGTGCAATCTTTGTGGTCAACATCTGCTAGATGTTGACCAAAGAATTGTGCTGGAGGAACTACAAATGCCTAGAGGAGTGTTCTTTCTAGGTAACTCTAGGTCCTTCAGTGAGGACCTTTATAGGCCATCCAAAAGTGCTGGCCTGGAGGTGGAGTTGGGGCATGGCAACTGCACATCGGCTGCCCCGACTCCTTCCCCACATCGGTCTCATGCCACCCAAGCAACCACATGGCAGGCAGCAAAAGGGGATGTCTTTGGCATAGCATTTACAGCAAATCCCAGGATTCCACGAGAAGCAGTCATAGCAGTTCAAGTGGAATAAAAGTGCTATAACAGTGCAGTACGGTATTGGATTGGAAGCATGGTATGATATTATTGTGAGGTGGTGTGTGTGTGTATGTGCATGCTTTACAAATGTTTATTACCCTCCCCCACATTATGTGTAGGTCTTGGTTATAAAACTGAAGTAAATGTTTGAGCAGTGACTGTTAACTTTTCCCCCCTTTCAAGTTCACAGGTCACAGAGGAGAGAAGACAATTCTTAGCTTGTCTTCTTGGAATGAACTTTTTAAAAAAGCACCTGATACCTGCTTCATTCTTCACTGCTCAAAGAATCTGAAAGTGACAGAAACACTGTTGACATCTTCTGCCAAGCATAAGGGAAGGAGCAGATTGTCTCTCTCAGTGAAAGACACTTTATTTTGTCTGAGAGAAGACAAAACTCTGAACCACACATCAAATAAATCATACAACGGCAGCATTATTTTTTTAAAGGAAGCGAGAGTTTTGCATATTAATATTGGATGACAACTGTACAGTGGCTCCAGAGGCAATCACATTCTTCCTTCCCAGAATACGCCATATATAGCACAAGATGTTACAGCAACCAAGATGTTTCAATCCAATAGCCTATAAAAGAAAACAGCCATCAAAAAGGTAGTATTTACATGAAATTGAGTCTCTTGACTCTTTTGTTTCTTTGTTTATCCAAATCTGTGTATTAAAGAACATTGATGGTACAATTGCTTGGAAAGGCATTTTAAATCATGGTTTAAACTTACTACTTCAAGAAAAGGCATGGAAGAAGTGGATGAGAAGAGATGGCAGTCAGTCTTACATGTTCACATGCTCATAGAGCTTGTGGGTCTCTTTTCCCCCCTAGAGAATACATTACATAATTTGGATCAAAAAAATCAAAAAAATGAAGCTGTTCTGCTTAGATTAGAGAGGGCCTCTCTAATAATAAAATCATAATGACAAAAGGCTCCTGAATTCACTTGTTTTTCATGGTCAACTTGTCATTTATAGCTAGTTCTGGAACATGACAGGAGTTTCTGACTGAAAAGAGTTTTCCATGGGAAAGCAGAAGAAATAACAATGCCAACACAAAGATGGACAGATCAAACTGTTGCATTTGGTATTATAGTAGAGGTGGGGAACTATACTAGTGGCCAAGGGGCAATTTATGGCCTGGTGCCTTTCTGATGGGTTACAAGGGTAAGTTTTTAACAATCTGAACGTTTGTAGAAAGAAAGAAAATTGTACTATTTTATAAATGGGGAGCCAAGGGATTAGTGGGATGCTTAAGGGGCTGCAAACACAGGCTCCAGAAGCCACACATGGTTCACAGGTAACACTTTCTCCAACCCTGGACAGTCAATATCAATGGTTGAGGCCAATGGAGAAAAATACTGTTCCAGATATTTTGACCAAAAGCTCCCATAAACCCTAACCAGCACTACTAAAAGCAATGAACTGTGGAAGTTGTAGTCCATGAAATGTGAGTGGATAAGAAAGATGGTCCAAATGTCTGACTCCTTTTAAGGCATTTCATGCATTTCAGAACTTGGCAAAATCTACTGTTGGGATGATAACACTTATAGTCCTCCATCCACTGTTACCAATGACTAGGCTGCTTGGCTTAATCTAGGAGCCATAGTCCAAAAAAGCAACTTTTCCCAGCTTCTGATATATTCATGTAGAGTACTGTATAAGGCTTCCACCTCTCCACCCTGAAGCCAAGCACTGTTGCTGCTTTCAGTTTGCTAACACAGGAAAGTATCTTCTAATTTTATCTTAGGCTACTGTGTTCTTCCACCGCTGTTTGCCAAAAGAAGGTCAAGCTACTATCTTTGTTTCAGATTCCTGCCAGCAGCCCCTGAAGCGGGTTCCCATATAGTTCATAATTCAGAACTCAAATTTCACGAGACAACATCAGAAATGTCACTTTAAACCACACTAATTCCTTCACAGTTTAACAGGAGTGGGTAACAGAGCAATCCAAACTGGGGGAGTACAGGGGGGTGTAGCAGTGGTGAGAGCCTGTCTAATTTCAGTAAGTGTACCACAAGCCAATCTGGCAGGCTTCCACTTGGATCAGGCAACTGTCTGCTCTGTGGAAGCTGAAGGCACACTGATAATTATCATTGCTGATACAATATCAGTTGTAGTGACAGGGTGGTTTATAAATATGAGCCCAGAGTTGAAGGATCATTCTTTCCCAGGCAGGGAGTTAGCACTGCTTCAGGAGAATTGCGGAAGTCCTATGGATTTCATTGTGACCACTTTTTCAGGCACTTTTTCTGTGAAGTTGGAAACTAATTTATTAGGTCCACCACATCCCTAAGTGTTGCAACTGCTATAAAAAGTCAGTATTGTTCTCTGTGTTGTGTACCTTCAAGACATTTCTGACTTAACGGTGACCCTAAGGCCGTATCATGGGGTGTTTTTGGCAGGATTTGTTCAGAGGAGGTTTGCCATTGCCTTTCCCTAAGGCTGAGGACATGTGATTTGTCCAAGGTCGCCCAGTGGCTTTAAAGGCCAAACTTGCCCAAGGCCACCCAGTGGCTTTCAAGGCCACCCAGAGGGTTTCCAGAGTCATAGTCCAAAACTCAAGCCATTATGTTACACTGGCTCTTAATATATTCCTAGGCTGCAGCAATAGGACTGTAGTTTCTAGATCAAAAGAAGTAATAATGTCACTCTATTCTACTTTGGTCAGACCTCATCTGGAATATTGTGTCCAGTTCTGAGCAGCACACATCAAAAGGGATATTGACAAGCTGGAGGGTGTCCAAAGGAGTACAACCCAAATGCTGAAAGGTCTGGAAACCATTCCCTGTGAAGAGCAGCTTAGGGAGCTGGATATATTTAGCCTAGGGTAGAGAAGGTTAAGAGGTGACACATGATAGCCATGTTTAAATATTTGAAAAGATGTTATGTGGAAGATGCAGCAAGCCTGTTTTCTGCTGCTCCAGAGACTAAGACATGGAGCAATGGAGTCCAGCTACAGGAAAATCAATCCCATCTGAACATTAGGAAGAACTTCCTGACAGTAAGAGTTGCTAAACAATGGAACAAGCTGTCTCAGAGGTTGGTGGAATCTTCTTTGGAGGTTTTTAATCAGAGTTTTGAAATTTTTTGATTGTGCATTCCTGCGGGGCAGGGGATTGGACTGGATGACCCTGGTGGCCTTTTCCAATGCTAGAATTCTATGAATATTTCTCCTTTCCTTAAATGAATGGTGGTGAGATAGCAAGGGCCTTCTTCTACAGCTCTCTCTGTAAGTGTTAATGTTTGTAGGTTGGGGATGGCATGTGCCCCCCACCAAGTTTGATGGTCCTCCCCCCCTGCCATTGCCAAAAGATAAACAAATGCAGTTAGCCATCCAAATCCACAGATTCTGAATGCACATATTCAACTATCCATGGCTTGAAAATATATATGTAAAAATAATAATCCAAAAAGCAAATATTGATTTTGCCATTTTATATAAGGGATACTATTTTACTATGTCACTGTATATAATGGACCTTGAGGGTCCATGGACTTTGATATTCATGGGGGGGGGGGGAGTCCTGAAACCAAACCCCACCATGTACCCATGGCCCACTTTATTATGGAATGACCTGCCAGAAGGGATTCAACCCTGTATGCTTCCTATTAAGACTAAAGATCAATTTCTTCTGGAAAGCCTATCCAGGTTATACATTTTACAGTATTTATATGTATTGGTTCTATGTGCTCTTTTAACTGTGTTATGTATTTAGTTTGTTGTTGTTCCCCCCAAATCCATAGGAAGAGGCAGATAAGGAATACGCATTATTACTATTATCCTTGAGTAAGTATGGTATAGTGGTTTGAGTATTGGTCTCTGACTCTAGAGATTAGGGTTTGAATCCCCACTTGGCCATGAAACCCACTGGAAGACCCTGAACAAGTCACACACTCTCAGCCTTGGAGGATAGAAATGGCAAACTCCCTCTGAAGAAACTTGCCAAGAAAACTCCATGATAGCAACCTTAGGATTGCTAGAAGTTGGAAACAACTTGAATGCACACAGCAACAACAAATTATTCTCATCAGGGAAAATTGATTTTTCCACTGTGGCCACTTTAAGATAAATTCCAAAACCAAACTCATATGTGAACTAACTTGAGTTACCTTAAGGATGCCTATTTGGGCTAGATAAAAAATGTGCAGGCACAGAATGCTCATTCCTGAATCCTTCACTCAATTTTTTTTCTTTTTTTACTCATTGAATGTCATCATCATTACATGTAACAATGAAACATTGTTGTTTTTGTGTGTCGCGTGAACATTAGCAGAGATAAACTGTTCGCTGAGCGCAATGATTAATGATTGAACAGTGCAGTTGTTGCAGAAATAAAGTCATGCCGTGAAGAGAGATCTGAAGATTATATCTAACACCAGGGGATGGCTTATTAATCACACTTCTGGAAGAATTTGTGAGTAAATCAATCCACCTTATTAATGATATTTCAACTTTGCTCTGTGAGATATCTTTTATGCATCCAGAAGGGCAATTATCTGTTTAGGCCAAGAAACAATATTAGTCACAGCCAGTGTGGAAATCTTTGATCCACATAGCTTAAGTAAAGACAAAGGAACCAGGGAGACAGAATGGGAAAGGATGAAATGCACTCTAGAGGCCTTGTATAAACATGATGGCACAAAGAAGAAGAATGTTTTGTTACCTTTTCTATGGAAATAACCTTGGCTGAAAATGCAGTTGCTAGTCCCAACTACATCTATTGATTCAGTTGGATTTACAGTTTGGCAATTGATTCAATGGGTCTACTCTAACTGGTACTAGGAATTGGGTTTGGAATGTGGAGTAGGGGAACATGGGCCAATTTTCACTTTGATAATGTTCTGATAGGCCACTCTGGCACATCTGACATGTTACATTTCTTCCTATTTTAATTTTGGCTGATTTTCAGTCTCTTTTGCTTTTAAGGTTGCCTGGGGGCTTGGTAGGGGAAGTAGAAGTTTTGTATTTTGCAGCAGTTTGAACCATGGGGGATGGGAGCAAGGAGTTGGGATGAAAAACTGGCCATATGTTTTTTTCCAGAGTGTAGGGGTTTTGGAAGGCTTCAAGGTAGCTTCAAGGACCACCTTTTTTGTCCTAAGGAAAATAAATGGCCCTTGACCCACACTTTGTCTACCTTAATCTGTTTGTTTGTGTACATAATTATGATTAAGTTGGCATTGTTAAACTGTGATAGTATAACAGGTTCATGGGGAAAAATTCTTTTCTCACCCCCAGGTTTGGAGGGATTCTTGTATTACATGTAGTAGTTAACTATATTCCACAGTGCTTTATTAATTTAAGAGACCTTCAAAGAGAGATCTTAAATTCTTGATCGCAGTGAGAAAAGGAAGGCAGACAATAATTTAAAAAGAAATTCAAGGCATCAATTTTTCGACTTGTCTGTCATCGACAATTGAGGAAAGTGAGAGAATGGAGGCAGGGGAAAAGTGAGTTTACATAGATCCAAATGGAAATCTATACGTAAGCCTGCAAAGGAGTTTTGTTAACAATCTTAGCATGGATGTTTTAATTGCTTTAGCGTGGACATTGTAAAAGTTTAAAATTAAGACATCACTGGCTTTAGATGCTGAACAAAGCAATATGACACACACTGGGTCTTATTATGCACAGTCCTTACCCACATAACCAGCTGTGAAGCTAAATTTACTCATCTTGGAAGAAAGTTTTGGACTATGTGAACCTGCATTCCCCATTTCAGTTACAGCTGATCAGAATTCAACATCTGTTCAAGAGCCTGTTGGGGCTAGGAGGTCCATATTTCATTCATATCAGCAAAGTTTTCATTCAAAGCAGGATATGAATTTTGTTTCTTTCTTTCTGGGTAGCTATGTGTATTTTGAAACTGGCTCTCAGTCAGGATGATGTGCATCCGGAAATGAAAAATGGAACAAGTCACATCTTCATCTGGTGTCTGGCTCTCAGAACAGGACCAACTGTACACTGGTCTGGCAAATCCACAATTGAGTTCAAACAAGAAGGAAATAGCCTTCATCCAGTTTTCATCCAAGCTTATCAACATTCATGATCAGGGCAATATACTTTTCTTCCCCACGGCTGTTACTGGGTTTCTCTCAGATCTGATGAATATGTGCAAGGCTGTTTTAATAAAATAAGGACATCTTTTGCCCCAATCCAGCTGTGTATGTTGCTAGCTGGAAACTCCTTAGCTGCATGAACTGATTAAAATGATATTTCAGCAATGAGCACCTGTTATGTAGAAGGAGATGGGATTTGCTTTCAAAATGGTCTGTAATGAGGTGCCCTTTGCATCTACTGCCCTCTCTGGGAAGTGAAAGGTACAGTTGGGAATTACCTTCTAGGGGAAGTAACTTTTTGTTTCCTCCCACACTGCATTTTTAACAACTCAAGGCCTTCCAATTGCTACTCCCAAGTAAAGTTAGACATAGTGAATCAATGGGATTCATGCAAGTGTTGACTTTCCATTCATAAATTGATTCAATAAGTCTACTCTAGCTGACAATATCAACTGGATCTGGCCTAAGTTTGTTCTTTCCCAGATATATGAAAATTTGCAATGTGAGTGGTGGGGTTCTTTAAAAAAGAAAGACATGAAACTTTTTTTCTCCATTTGCACTTGCCAAATTAAAGATAGCAATTAAGATATTAAAGATGAAAATTGTCCTTGTAAAAAGAAAGGTGAAGACCTTAGTTCAACACCAAGTCTAGCACAGCCTCACATGGCTGAATATACAAGGATTTAATCCCAGATTGAGGATGTTATCACATGGGGAGTCGCGGGGAGAAAGTGGAAATAAACTGGACGAGCAGAAGACTTTAATTTATGGGATTTGTCCCGTTCCGCCTCGTCTGATAACTAAATTTGAATTTAAAAGGGGGTTAATTCGAACAAAAACCTGATCTTTTCAAATCCTCAAAATCCTGAAAATTCACTTTTCCTGTGCAAAAGGGCAGATGTGTATCTACATTTGCCCTTCCAAATTTGTGGATTTGATTATTCTCAGATTTGATTAATATCTTCTCTCTAGGAATTTCCAGGTTCTCCAGTGTGACTTTGCCAGAAGTTGACCATAGATTTGTGCTGGAGGACTTAGGGCCTTTGCAGACTGCCAGAAATAGTGCAAATTGAGTCCACTTTAAGGGTTAGGGTTAGGGAATCATGTGAACTGCATTTTATTGCAGCACCAGAGCTCTCTGACAGAGAAGGCTCAATGTCTCAGCGAAAAAAAAACACAATTCTCATGACTCCCTAGCACTAACCCTAACCCTTAAAGTGGACTCAATTTGCACTATTTCTGTCAGTCTGCAAAGGCCCTTAGTGAATCCTAGAGAAAATAGTTGTCTGGCCATTTATAGGTCTAGCATGATACTATGGTCAACCTATGGTGAATTGCAGCGAATGACCTAGAGATTCCTAGAGAAGTGTTCTCTTATGTTAAAAATAAATAAATGTTTTTTTTTATTTTCATTTCCCCCACTTTCATAAGGTTCTTGTGGAGGGCCCCCTGTCTTTTACTGATTCTTCTTTTAAAAAAGGAATCTGTTAATTATATTTTCTTTTATTCTTCAGGTTTGATTTCCAGACTCCTTCACCCACTTCTGTTAAAGAGGGGAAAAAGGTGAAACGTGGAACAAAAACAGCCATTAGCTGATGCATCTACTGGCACAGCCAGTGATATACTACCCACCAACTGAACCCAATGAAAGTGGTACAGAAAATTAGCCTACTTAATAGTGAGACAGACAAAAAACTAATCTACCATTCATGCAAAACACAATGAAGTCCAAATGTTACGGGGAGGAGGGGAAAGGCATTTTTGTTTCACTAAGGTGTACATGTTAAATAATCAAAGGATTCAACATGACAATATGGTTATAGATAGTTATCTTAAGTGCCTTCTGTGGTGAGAAACTGAAATTAAGAACTTGAACAAAACATGAGACATGAAAGCGCAGGTTCTACAAACACTAGGTTGCTTATTAAAACCACTTTGATCCATCGCTTCTTTGATATCCTAGGTCTTATCAAGAATTCACTTTCAGGGGTAAATATAGGTAGTTCAGAGAGATTTTATGACATACTGTACATACTCTTTTTCCTCCCAACATTTTTTTTAATTACTAAGGAACTGGTGGGGAGGGAGCGAGAATTCAAAAAAGAGGAAAAGATAAGCTGATAGTATTGCTACCTGATATGACTAATTTCAGAAGTCGTGATTATTTTGAAGACACCCACATGCATCTCATACTTCCCACCCAAAAGATATTGAATTGGAATTATACCTTTGTGCTTTAAATTGTGTGTGTTCACTAGTAAAATTCAGCTCGGTCTATGTTTAGGCTGGGGAGAAGAATCATGTGTCCTTCTAGGAGACCTACATGGCTTGGTTGATTTTCTTTTTAGCTTTCTTCACTGCTCAGCTTTCACAACCACACATTGCAACTGGAAATGCAATGGCAAGATGCATCCCATTACTTGCAATGAAGTACTTGATGACTTAGTATGACTTGGTGTGCTGAGGCACCAATCTGTTGTATCTGTCAACAAGATCCTAGCATTGGATTAAGAGGTGACTCATCCTCCTTGACTGATTCCAGTGTGACTTGTACTAATGTACTTCCCCAAGAAACTTAGGGCCTTTGCAGACTGCCAGAAATAGTGCACATTAAATTGAGGCACTGCCCTGGCTCAGTGCTAGGGAATCATGGGAACTGTAATTTATTGTAGCACCAGAGCTCTCTGACAGAGAAGGCTCAATGTCTTAGAAAAAAATACAATTCCCATGATTCCCTAGCACTGAGCCAGGGCAGTGCCTCAATTTAATGTGCACTATTTCTGGCAGTCTGCAAAGGCCATTACTTACTCTTGATCTTGAGTTTCAATACAAATTGGTGTCATAACTGAAAATTATTGCCATGTTCAAGCAACACTGGAAGATTGGGAAGGCCACATAAAAAAAAAAGAGAGAGAGAGAGAGAGACTGTGACATATAAAACAAGCTGGCTTTCCCAATTACACTTCTGGGAATATATGATAATATATATGTTTGATACCCCAGCAGCCAATTCTCCATTATCCTTTTAAGAGCTGCTTTGATATCTAACATCATGTGAGACTAGTTTCAGCATGAAAAAGAGGTTTGCTGATTTCCAGAGCTGGAAGAAGTAACTTAAAAAAAATACAGATCATTCAGAATGACTGGTAACTTTTCCAGGGTTTACCTATACTTTTCCTTATTCATCCCCATATTGCTTGCTCCTAATCCTGTTCCCATAGGGAAGTTTCAACAGTGTGCTGTAAGGGGCGCATAGGTATGTATGCCACTTTGGCTGATCCAGGTATCACAGTTGAACCAGAATTTTCCCTTCTTTATCCATGGCAAAGAGAGCACCAATATTTTAAGGTAAGTGATGTGCAATGACAGCTTATAATGGTGGAATATGGGCTCTGTCAGGCATCTGAACTTTTCATAATCCATCCAGCCATCTGGTAAGCTGTCCAACACTAACTCTCATTTGGAGTACCACATTATAAGGCCTGGTCCTGACTCTCCAGTTTTCATGGGTTATGTCCAGGTGGAATATAGGAGTGCAAGCATTCCACTTTTTTGGAGAGGGGCCAGATCCAAGCAAGAGGAAAGGGTTGTGTCTCTAGTTCAGTTAGGAGAACAGCAGCCTGCTACAATTTGCAAGTCGTAATTGATGTGGTGGTTTATTTATTTATTTAATTTATTATTTCTTTCCCAGTCATTGTGGCACCAGAGCTCACTGTCCACTGTGCTTTGCATCCACATTTTCTCCTCAATTTCCTAATGCAGTACAGCCAATATATAAGGGAGATATGGTCCCAGACTGACTATGTAATGTGAAACTGAGCACAACAGTGAACTTTATTGAAATGAACAATTTCTGACAGAAGAATGACATAGAATCATGCTGAAGGACCTAGGGAATGCCTGCAGAGAACACACACACACACATTTGGACGTGGGTAACTGAAACAATGAGTTAGGTAACGGAAACCATGAGTTCCAGTACTGTGGATATGGGGGTTTTAATTTCCAAACAGGAATATAT
The DNA here is from genome assembly GCA_020142125.1 of Phrynosoma platyrhinos. NCBI lineage: Eukaryota > Metazoa > Chordata > Lepidosauria > Squamata > Phrynosomatidae > Phrynosoma > Phrynosoma platyrhinos. The sequence continues at coordinate 22,726,893 of CM034704.1, forward strand.
ACTCCCCCCCATGTGTGTGTGTGTGTGTGTCTGAATGACAAACTGTTAGCAAATACAGTTGATCCTTAATGTGTAACATTTAATAACATCACCAAGGGCCAGCCTCTAGGTCTCAAGTTTTGGCATGGAAACCTCAGAGCTGAGGCTGATCTTGAGCTGGCAACCCTAATTTCATTATTGCTCTGGATGATTTGCAGATGGGGTTTTTTTCAAATCCCAGCAACATCCTTGAGAATTTAGCTTGAACTAAGTTAGAACAGAGCTAAAATATGACAATGCAGATGTTGCAAACAGGCCTATAGCTAGGGCCACAACAATCATTTTCCTGGAAGGACAAAACCAATTTCTCCCAGAGCACTCAAAGATGAGCACTATTTCTTTTTTATGGTTTCACTTTTATGAATCGTTCTTGGCAAAAATCTGTAATCAATAAACTATTGTTCCAAAGCTTCAAAGCAAATCTTGTTGTGATGATGAGAGTATTTGTTTAGCCACATGTAACCTTTATTTTTATGGCATCATGTGACAAAGGCAATATAGCAATCCAAATAAAAAACAGGGTTCTGCACACATGTAACTTATGCATACGTATTCACAATTTGGATACTCAGTGTAAAATACATATATATATCCCTGCCCATAAAATACTTGCCCACATGAAAAAGATCTTAGATTGCTTCTGGGGATAAATGAGTCCTGGGCTTTATTAAATCTCTGGAGAGCAGCCACCCAAGATTTCTCTCCTTATTTTCACATCCATGGTGCACAGAGGACTTGTTCTCAGTAGCTGGTTAGTGAGACTTTGAAGAGACACACATACAGTGGCCAATTGTGTATTAATTTATTTGATTTATTTGGTTTCCACCATGCTTTTCTCCCCTGAAATGAAATGCAAGACATCTAATGACTGAATAAATTGATATTGTTGCAAACATAAATATATATTAATGAAAAGCAATTTAGTGTTGGTTTCTTTTCTTTTCTTTTCTTTTTTTAAAAAAGCACTACTGATTTTTATCTACAAACAAGAATTTGATTTGTCTGTGTATGGAATTTGTGTTTGGATTAGGAAGTCGCTTGCATTTGTCTATGATTTTTCTGTGTCTGGAAATGCCAACTCTTTTGATAAAAGGGTAAATTTGCTGTGCTCAAGGAATTCTCAGAAACACTGAGATCAGGGTAAAAGGATATATTTTTCCTTTGGCAATCACAAAAGCTGCTGTAAAAGTGGAGTTCATGGCTTCCATTGGAACAGATATTCATTATTTGGGAAGCACTGTACAAAACCAGATTTTTAGCAGTGATGTTATTGAGCTGACTGCAAACAAACATTTCCATATGTTGCAAATATGCATGAGGGTAGAGCCAACCAGTGGTGCATTGCTTTGAAACAGTGGTTCCATCCTGGGTTTTACAAGCATTGCCTTGGATTTGTTTTTCCTATGGGTGTTCTCCAAGGTGCTGAACTCTTATATTCAATACCAGGGATAGTTCCCATGAAACTTGGAACATTTCAAGTGAAACCTAGCATTTCTTCACTGCTCTAAAGTTATGGAGCCTCCACTTGACAGGATTGTGGGGGCCCTCTACTGTTTGTGCATTTGGTCTTTGATGGAAGATACATTACATGCTAGGGATGAAAAGAATATTCAGAAATATTCAGATAAAAGATAAAAACAAACAAACAAAAAAAAAAACAGAATTCCCAAGTAGAAAATAACACTGACAAGGAGAAAGCTGTGCTTTGGGACTTTTCCTGTACTTTTGTCTCTGTGTGTGCATGTATGAATATGTCTTTGTGTATATATGTGAATGTGCAAAGGAAATGCCATTTTTTCTGCAACTCCCCCCCCCCAAAAAAACCATCCCATGTATTATTATTTTTTTTTCCAAAATAAATCCAGGACTGCAAATAGTCCCTTAAAATTGCAGTTTTTGTGGACATTCTAACAGCAAGGAGAAAAATGGTAAAATTATTTGTTCTTGCCTATGTGACCCAAAGTTATGAAGATACACATCTTTACTATACACATGCCAATGTTTATACAAAGAACAACTTTGTATACAAGCAAGTAACCAATGTGCATTAACTTTCTTCTCCCCAATGAGATTCCATAAAAAAAAAATATGATTTTTGACTTTGTGTAAGATAGAACAGACTAATTGTCTCTTCCACCAGCAGGAACAGTAGCAAAATTTTACTTCACAAAAACTCCACAAAAATGAATACAATGAATTTGGGGGAAAGTATTGGCAATTCATGGATAGTGCAGCATAAAACCACACCACTCCAGTAGCAAAATTTCTGGATTGCATTATTGTGCAACCAACTGAGAAATGGGCATCATAGTTATAAGCTGAATGTTTGATCCAACACTCTACATATTACTAAGGTCCATGCTTGCAGTAGAACCACATGAGCAATAAAAGGACTTGCATGATCCTGAATAGGATACCACAACTTACAAGAATGTGCAGCCATTTGAGTATTCACATTTAGACCAGTGTAAAAACTCTGGCAAAACCTACAGTACCTGAGGCCCAAATAAAAATGCACGAACATTGGGTTTCTGGATGCATGATTGGAATTCCTACCATGAAGATTATCTTAATTTTCACCTCTTGTTAATAGTTCTGGAGGCAATCCAATGCTACATGGGGCCTTTAGTGATGAAGTCACAATTTAGGCATTCTGTCAACATATCTCCAATGAGTGTTAAGAATTTAAAACTTCAGGGGCAAGTTTTGTAAAAGATTTTTTACCATCTCAACAAGAGATTTCCCCATGTTTCTTATCTGCCAGACCAGACCTAAATCGGGCTGCCATGTAATCAATGGGCTATGATAGGCTGATTATCATGTTGGATAAGTGATATCTATTAGAAAAAATTGATCCTGACATAACTCAGGGAGAAAAAAAGAAGAGGCAATAGCTAAAAGCGAGAGACCACAAGCCCTGGACTGGCCTTTGTACATTTTTAATGGCTGTCGTTTTCCTGAAGGTGCCTCAAAAACAGAAGAGCTCTCTCAGTAAATCTATATTGATTGCATAATCCTTGTCATCTGTTAGGCCTAACAAAGCTGTCACAGCACAGCCACAAGCAAACAGATTTTTTATTTGATAACTTTCCTTCCATTTCAATGCTGGAAGCTTGCAAGATTTAGGAGTTTCTAGGGAGCTGCTTCATATTTTAGCCTGCTTTGGCACCATTAATTCCCTTGGTGGAGAGGCCCTTGTTTTTCTTGGTGACTGAATGACTACCCGCACATTTAATTAAACCCGCATCTTCCAAATTACAGTTTACGAAGGAATCAGAAGCTAACTGCCAAGAGAACCGCGGGTTCAACATCATGCATGTTGTGTTAAGAGGAAAGCTGTGAGTGATGATGGCTGGGAGCTTGATAAAAATTGTAGGGGTGGGTGAGCTTCAGGCTGTCCCCAGTGACAGCATCTCTCTTTATGAATACAGAAAAATTCATCAAACAGAAATCATTAAATGAAGCAGATGGGGCTTCTTGCACAGAGCTGATGTATAACAGGGGGAAGAAAGATGAAAACAGGGGGACTCTGAAAAGCAGACCTATCAGATCAAAATGACAATCCTAAAAAGGTGTTGGATGGGGGTTTGTTTACTATTGTTGTCCTTGCTGGATAATAATGATGGGATTGTTTTGTTGTTGTTGTACACTGATCAGAAATGATTATTTACATTCTATGTCAAACCGGTGTCTAGATGTGTCCCCTGAGTACCACCCATTTTTGCTCAAACTTCAAGATATGAAATGTCTGAAAAAATAATGAATGGAAGGGGTAGGGGAGAAGTAATTTGTTTAGGAAAAATGGAACCTACAAACTTTATCAGTCTCTGGCTTGAAATGCTATGGATTCATTAAAAAAAGGTGTAGATCCATTGAAGAAATTGTTGAATGGTAAACATGCCTAAATACCTTAAAGGTACCAGATCATGTCTGGCCTTGGAAGCTAAAAAAGATCAACCCTGGTTAGTGCTTGGCTGGGAAACTGCCAATGAATACCAGGTACTGTAGGCTATATTTCAGAGGAAGGAACTGGCAAAACCACCTTTGAGGGTTCCTTGCCTAAGAAAACCCTATGAAATTAATGGGGTCATCGTACATTGACAGGTGACTTGATGGTACACACACACACACACACACACACAAGGTAGGGAAATTCCATTGATTCAATAGGTCAACATGGACTAAATCCCATTGATTTAATTGGTCTATTCTAGTCTGGGCTAGCACATGGCTTTTGTTGGAAGCCAAGATGAACAAATTGAGGCTTTCGTACTTTAGCCACATATTGAGAAAGCATGGATCACTAGAAAAAACAATAATGCTAGGAAAGGTAGAGGGTAGAAAAAGAAGGAAGACTACATGACAGATGAATGGACTCAAATGGGGGGGGGGGGTCACAGGCATGGGTTTGCAGGCCTGAGCAGAGCAGTGGAAGACAGGGAGTCTTGGAGGTGTATCATCCACAGGGTCACCATGAGTTGGAGTCGACTGGAGGGTGGCTAACAACAAGAAATCTAGAAAAAGTACAGCCATTCAAGTAATTGCTGAATGGTAAGGTAGATAAATTCCATTTATTTAATTGCTCTACTCTAGTTTGAACACTACCAGCCAGACTTCTGTGTCCGGTATGCAGGAAGTCATTTCTTTACAGAGTATATGTATTCTGGGGGCTTAAAGGTAGGCTAGCTCTCACTAGGAAAAGGGAGGCAACTGTCCAAACTAGAGAAGTACTGTGAGGAGGTAATGCTTGTTTTTCCTTTGAGGTTGCCTGTTACATGTCCCTGAAATTTGTTTCTGAGCCCAATCTCAGAGGACTTCACTAGCGTCACTGATTCCTGGTTCTACCTCTAAGCTTTTTCTTTAATTTTTTTATAGAACACCACAAAACCTCTTACATGCTTGGGCATTAAACTCTGTGTGGATTCATTTGAATTGCCTTTAGATCAAAGTGCAAGCTTCTCCTGGTTATACTTGAAAATACACACACAACCTCCCTGTACTTTCTAGTTTCAAACGGAAAAGATCTGCTGACTTAGACATCAATAGTGTGTTTAAAACTCAGTGAATACCACTATTAGGTTCCCCCCTTACTTTTTCTGCTTCTTCTTCTTTTAAAACTAGGCTAGTTGTTTCACTCATATATTAAGCAGCCAGGTTCTGTCATAAGCTGAAATACAGAAGCAGATGCAGCTTGGATCTTTGACAAACTCAATTGCATCAAGGTGTCTCAAAGTTTTCCATTGTCAGAACTGCATCCATCTATCTGCACAACCCTTGAGATCACCATCTGAAGTTTTGGTCTATGTCCCTACACCATCAAGTGGAATGAAAGATATGACCTTTTCTGTGGTGACACCAAAATAATGAAATATCCTGCTGTCACTTCTATTTCTTTTCTTTTCTTTTTACTGATTTCCCCCCAACATCAATTGTTTGAGTTAAATCAAGTTAAAGCAGAGAAACTCTGAAGACATTTAGCTTAGATGTGTGCAAGCATGGTGTTGTGGTTTGAATATTTAGCTGGAGAGCAGAATTTGAATCTCCACTCAGCCCTAAAACCCACTGGGTGACCTTGGCAAGTCACATACTCTCAGACTCAGAGGAGGACAATGGCAACCCCTCTGTGAAGAAACTTTCCAAGAAAACCCTGTGAAATATTTTCCTTAGAGCCACCATATGTTGGAAATGACTTGAAGGCACCCAACAACATCTGCACAAATATACACAATTCTCAAGGGAATACTGGTGGATATTTTACTGCATTTTCTGGTATTTTTACCATCTCCTCACACCTAAAAGGGTGAAGGAGCCTCCATAACACTTACAACTATGGGGAAATTGGCAATGACCTAAAGCATTGGGTTTTATTAGTCATTTGGAAATATAAGTCTCCCCTCAGTTTATGGGCATGAGAACATGGGAAAGCTTGAGGGTCATCAAATCAGCATGGAGACCCCAGAAGGGGGCATGGAACCATCCTGACCACCATATTTGTCTTACTTATATGGCCATCTTTTCTATCACTTTACACAAATATAGCACTGTGATTCCATATTAGCTGCCACTGTTTCAACCTATGGAATTCTGGCTTTTGGAGTTTTGACAGGGACATTTAGAAATCTCAGCCAGAGTCCTCCAGTGCCTCTCTACAAACCCAGGATTCCATGTGATGCAGCCATGGCAGTTAAAATGGAAATGTAGGGTTATAACTATGAAAAGGAAATCCATCCTCCAGATACAGTCATGAAATAGATTCCCTGCACCACTTAGATGGACCTCATCTAAGCCACTCTCCAGTGGTGGTGATTTACTATCTACCAGCAGTCCTGTGCACAAGGTGAATCTACACTGCTGAAATAATGCTGTTTGACACCTCTTTAAGTGCTGTAGCTCTATCCCATGGAATCCTGGTACTTTGTAGTTTTGCAAGGTCTTTAGCCTTCTCTGCCAACTACAGATCTTAGAATTCTGTAGGCTGGAGCCATAGCAGTTAAAGTGGTGTCAAACTGCTTTATTTTTACAATGTAGACACACTGTGGGGTGTTAAACTACTGTGCTTTACTACTCTATGGGTTTAGTGGAGTTTATGCAATTTAGGGGATGCTGGATTTACCCTTACGCCTGAGGAAACTAGTCTCTTTATATCTTCTTATGACTATGAGTATACATGTTTTTGGGAGAAGAGGTACGGAATATATTTTAGTACTCCGGGAGGGAGATAAAAGTATGGAGAGCTATCTGTGACCACCTCCACCAGCACCCTTAATTAGCTCAGAGAAACAAGAGATTGAACAAGATTAAAAAAAAAAAAGTTCTAACAGAATTATTTTAGCATCAATATTTCGCTGGCACAAGATGGTTTAAATTCCAATGAAACTAAAAAGGGAAGGAAGGGAGGAAAAAAAATCCTATATAAAATTCTTCCTTTCCTTAACTAATACAGCCCCTGTTCTTTTGTGAGCGTTCAAAGTATGTGCTCTTTTTTCCTCTCCCCCTTTTTTTTGTAAATATGCCAAAGTCAGGGCCTGTACAACATGTGATCTATAATAAACTTCAAAAGAACACCTTTGACATTTTAGATAAGTTGCAAATGATGATGCAGAGAGATCTTTTGCCACTACAAAGAAAGAACAAAAGAACTAACATGAAAGAGAAATCAATAAACATATGGCAATTAATAAAACATTTTCTATGAATACCCTACAAAGAGTTTTACAACAGCATTATAAAAAAAACCCCAACAGTTTTTTCAATGTGGATTTAAAAAGTATCAGCTGTTATATTAAGATATCCTTTTTAGCAACAAAATGTAGGTAAAATAAGAGATTTTGTTATAAATCCATCAGCTGCAGAAGTACAAATCTACAGCCCTCAATTTTGTTTTTAAAAAAGTGACCCAATAAATTCAATAATGAAAACATTCATTTTTCAGTGAACAAAAACAATGTTTCAACACAGGAACATTTGTTTGTTGGCATGTGGTTCATCTTTTAAGGGGGGGATCTACACCTGTTTTACATCATCTTGGAAAACACACACACACACACACTCACGTCTCCTTAATATTTTAAACCATTTCTACTGATTTCTTTTGTAACCAACATTATGCCAACCATTAGTAGAGACATTACACTGTCTTTGCAGTAACCTACTAGCAATAATTTATTATCACAATGAAGAGGCAGCTTCATGGCTGCTTTTGACTTTACAGCAAGGAAAAACTCACAGTAGTTGTGACAGCCTTCAGTGTCAGTTTGAAACAAGATTGGAGGTAGACAAAGATATTTTGCTGCCTGAGGAAAAGTAGCAAATGTTGTCCCTCATACATCATTCATTTTAAAGGGCAACATATTGAAAGCCCATTGAATTATTTGGCCACATGGGGTGGAAAATGCCTGTCCCCATTGATGGCAGTAAAATTTCAAAAACAAATCGACAAATTATTTACTTGTGAATTTGTTATTTCAAGACATCTTAAATCTGCTGCTTGAAGTGGTTAAGTGTTTGATCAGATTTTCATTGTTGTTGCCGTTGTTGTGTGCCTTCAAGTCATTTCTGATTTATGGTGATCCTAAGGGTTCACCATTTACCATGGGGTTTACAAATCCCAAGATTCAATAACATTGAGTTATGGCAGTTAAAGCATGTCAAACTGCATTATTTCTGCAGTGCAGATGCAGCCCAAGTGAGGGATAAAGTCAATCATCAGACTGACACATACCCAGGACAAGCTATTGTTTTCAAGATGCAAAGCCTAACCCTGAAAAGGAACTTGGATGGTCCAATTAACTCCAGGAAATCCAGATCTTTCCCCTTGAAGACCCTCCAATTTGCTGCCTTGATGACTGAACTTTAGAAGAATCCATCCTATCCTCCTATTTGCAGCAAGACCAAGTTAGATGGATTTTTCAAAGGGAAACAGCAAATATGGTGTTCCTCGATGGGCTTCTTAGTCATGCTCAAATGGAGGCGATTTTGGAATGCCTCCTGGATAAAAGGTTGAGATGAAGGATATATCCTGGAAAAAGAGGACATCTGGTCACCCTGCCTAAGCTACTGTTATTGGAGTTGATTTCAGTGTGCATGTTTAGGGTCAATAAGGACCCATGGTTCTTTAGATGTGCCATCCACGAAGAATACATTTTCCTCATTTTAGATTTGTCCAAGGAAACCTGGGACACTTTCAATCCTGCCTTTGTTATATTGGTTGTCCTAGTTCATGAAGCTGAAGATCTTTTAAAGTTTTTTCAGCACTTGAAGAACATCATAGAAGAAATTTGCCTCAGCTTTGTGTCCAGTAGTGCTTTATGTTATGTGACTAAACCCTGAAATCCTCATGAAAACATCCTAGTTGGGTAGAACATTGGCCAGAGAACATCTGGAAAACTGACAAATTAATCATGCATATAATTGCTTCTTGTCTTATGGCTGATGGAGGTTAGGCGTGAAGCCCTCAAAAGCAAATGTTCAAGTGCCTTTAACATACATTTAGAATGTTATTAATTCTTTTGGATGTGCTAGTAACCAAGCTGAATGGTCTCAGAAGAAAAAAATGGATTAGGAATGGCTAAGGAGGAACTGTTTATTTAGGATCATTTTCAGCTAATTAGAAATTGCTGCTTGTATTTTCTCTTTTGCAATATAGTTGTGAGCAACTTGATGTTGGCAGGGCTGCCTTGAAGCCAGATGGAACTGTTTGAGTATACTTAAAATGCTTTTGAAATGAACGCAATGTTTAGCAAGGTTTTAGCTAGCTTGATAGTTCTGGGCAATGGAAAAATTAATGAGTGAAGCATATTGGGGTAATGGAAAGACTCTGGATGCAAAGAATTTATTTATTTCCATACTTCTCTCAATGGCCTTTATGTATATGTTATGAAAGGATGAAGAGCAAGTCTACACCAGCCATAATACTCCAGGCTGCTCCGAGAATATTCTGGGTGCAGAGTTGCCCTAAATTCACCCCTGTTACCTCTACATTTTGTAGTGATGGTGGGTGGCTGTCTATGCCCATGTCCTGGTGTACTGACTGGTGCCAATAGCATTGGTGCGTGTCATTCTATATGAGGTCAAAAAACAAGGCACAAGATCAATTGCATGGCTGAGCATCTTGTTGTGATCTCAGAGGGGGCAGATTTCAGATTTCATCATACTCATACTAGCAATTGAGGCACTGGGTTGCACAATGGGACACTTGTATAAGAAGCTGCCTGTTCTCACTACAGGGTCCTTTGGATTTTCATGGAAAATACACAGCAAAAGGTGAGTCTTTTTAATGTGGTTTAAGCCAGGGATGGCACAGATCTGAAGTGAAACTGGCCCCACATCATGAAGACAGACCACAGTTAAATTGGGGCTTTAGCCCAGAATCATGAAGACAGGTCAAGGTGATGGTGAAGAGAAACTGGTTCATTTGACATGAAATGACAGAATAGTATAAACCAAGTGAAATCTGGATAATAGAAATGACATCTGTCTCTCAACAGAGAGATTATGTTTTCTGATGGAGAGGAGAGGGAGAAAAGGATAAGGAAAAGAAGGGAGAAGGAAGATGATGATGATGAGGAGGAGACTATTTTAGGAGATTATCTCACTACTGAAATAGTGAATGGTTTACCTCTTCCAAATTGAAGCCAAATTCGGGAGGCAGCTGGGGCCTATCACAAGGATTTTACCATCGAAGCCACTAGGCGAGTCCAGCCTGGCTGCAGCCTGGGTCCCCGGTGTGGCCATTTTTTGAAGTTGGAAGGCTCCTGGTTTCAAAATAAGGATCTTTGTTTACCAGGACGGTTTATAGGGATTAAGATTACTGTCCTATTTATGGATAGTCTGCCATGAATCTCAATGTATCCAGTGGGTGTTACTCTTGGATAAATGGGTCTAGAAATTGTTGCAGCCTAATTCTACTTGTGCTGTCCACGTGATTTGATTTGATGTTACTATATGGCTGGATGAGGAAGACTTTTTAAAAACATCCTCCCAGACCTTTGTGCCTCTCCTTTAAAAATCCTTCCAATTCCTTTGTCTTCTGTTGTTACCACAAGGTTCACCTTAGGTCACCATAAATCAGAAATGATTTGCAGGCAAGCAACAATGTTTTTAAACTGTATGTTTTTAACAACTTCATTTATTTTTTTAAAAAAATTTGTACCAATTGGTTTAAATTGTACCCCACTTTTTAAATGTTTGTAAGCAACTTTGGTTCCTGTATAAATATTAAAGTTGGATATTTTTAAAATATATATGTATACATACATACTTACTTGTCTGGAAAAGTAGTTACACTGGCAAAAAAAATCCCCTTATGAGAGTGTAAGTAACCAAGAGGATTCCAGTGCTTGCATCCTGCAGAGATTTGCTCTTGGACAGCTCTCCAGAACAAATTTCATCTGAATTTCAAGTTTTCTGATGGAAGCCCTAGAGTCTATATCATCATTCCAAATTCAGGTCATCTTCTCAAATATTTATCCCACCCACTCACCCACTCCTCTTCTTCATATTTCAGTAAGCCAACCTCTTGGTGAGTTTCAGGCTTTCAGGGAAAACACAATAATGAATACAGTATTGTTGAGCAGAGCAAAGTGAAACCTCTTGTGCTAACATTACATGTGTTGGAAGACTTCAGCCAAAGCTGTCTTTATAGACAAGGGTAATGCCAGAGAGCCCTTTGCCTAACTCAGAAGAGCTGGTGCTGAACTACTGGTGCTAAATCGAAGAGAAACATCAGTTGAAATGCTACCCAGAATCTCCCTTAATCTATTTGATCAGCAAGTGCTTGGTTTTCAAAACTTGCCAGGAAAGTAAGTAGGTGATAAGTTAAAGGGTTGTCCCCTCCCCATAGAAATCCTTCTGGTTGATAAGGGCAAATTAACTTTTCTTTATGAAATTCAGTTTAAGCAAATTATTAAGAGCAAAGGAGTCTTTCTCGTCTTCTGTTTAAGGCAAGTGAGCTTGCATTAGCTTCATATCTGAATTAAACATCAATGAAAAGGCATGTCATTAGTGTTTATTCTGAATGGTATTTTTTAAAATATAATTTCATAGACTTTCAAGTAGGACTAGTTCATAATATGATTTTCTAGTCTTCCTGTGCAATGATTTCTCCAATGACTCCCTACAACCTGTTCAGTAAGAAATGTTATATATAATCACCTTGGATTCTCATATCTCTGCTAATTGACAGAACCACCTCAAAATCCAGGCGCTTTGAAAAGAAACATCCTGGTTCCACAATCAGGTCATCTATACAAAGTTGCTGGTAAAAAATATCTCTAATTGCTCCTGTGCCTTGAAAGGCAGATGCAATAAAAAAGATGAACTAAGGCCATAACTACATCACAGGTTTATAACATTATGCATGCAGACTTTGGAAAATTTACTTTGGAGTGTTGCACCTCACAGTGGCCATTCTACTGGGGATTCTAGGAACTACCATCCAAAAAAAGTAACTTTCCAAGCTGTGAAAGAAGGGGAGGGGAGAAGAGAGAGCAAGAGCAAAATCCTGTTGGTTAATCCCAAGTAGAATACTTAGTTTAATAAATTAATTAATACAAAATACACATGGACTACATATTACCCAAGCTCTCAGAGCAATTTCTAAACAAATAAAAGCAAAGTAAGCAACCTGTTGAATCAATGCAGCTTAAGCATCAATAATGTTTAAAATCCAAAGCAGTAAAACCCAGCATTTTGTGAGTGGAGAAGGATGGAAAAACAACAGCACATTGTTATAAGATGGAAAGGTAAATCTTTCATGGAAAAAACCTTTTCTCATAGTCCTGCTATTTGATTGAACTGTAGGTTGCAGCATGATCAACTGTTTCTCCTACATAGTGATCAAATGGCTCTGTACAGAGAAAACAGTCTTCTAGGAAACTTGATCCCAGGGTGTTGATATATTAGAAATAAAAACTCTATAGATAGCAAACAGGAAGCCAGATCACAACCCAGAGGCTGCATTCTTGATTAATACAAGTTTTCAAAATGGTTTTAAGAGTGACCTCACAAAGTGTACATTGCATTAACCTGAACATAACCTCACCAAAGCTTAGAAAGGCTAACCTTATGGAATACGACTCCCAGGATCCTCCAGTCAGCATAGTGACTGGGAGATTCTGGGACTTATATTCCAAAAGGATAACTTTTTCAAGTTTTGAGTTCTCATTTCATGAGTCTTTTCTGAAGCATTGTGTACTAAACCATGAAAAAACAAAGGTGTTACTCATGTGGACAATTTTGGATTTTGGAATATTACAGATTTTGGAATTCTGGAAAAGGGAGACTCAGCCTGTAAAATGATGGACCCAGAAGTACTTCCCCACCAAATTTAAATTAGCTTAACACCTATTTACCTTTGAGTTCTTAAGACAGACACCAAATGCATTGGCCACAATGTTGTATCATCTCAACACAGTACAAATAATCACTGGTGGAGTTATGTTATGGTAGCACTACGCAATCCCTATACAGAATATGACCATAGCATAACATATGAGAAATGGTAACTCTGCATAGTTGTCACCTCTTTGTACAATATGCAATGCACAATCCATAGGGCAGGTATGCAAATGCAATGTACATTAAAGCACTACTCTAAGTGTGCTATTTAATATATGCTGAATTTCACTTCCACTACCATCAGCTGTTTAGATGTGCTTTACATGCATCCCACACCATCCCTCCACATACATAGAACAACTTATGCCTATGTATGTCATCAACAAGATTTGGACCATTATGCTGAAACTCCTATTGTTAATCCCAATGAAAATAGATCCATTAAATCAATGGAATTTCCTTACGTATTGACTCATGCTTCAGCAATTGATTTGATGAATTTACTGTCAAGATTAACCAGAAGGATTCAATGACAGATTCAATGTTTTCTGCCTAACAAAGAGTTTTGTAGCCTCACAAAGGAAGGAGACATCCTGGATCTCAAAGGAAGTATCTGTTTGCATTACTAATGGAATTTAAATTTTGTTTCACGGACTTTAAAATGCTTGGTCTCCTAAGACCATGTGATCAGAAGGATGTCCAACTTGCCTGCATTGGTATACCTCCATACCATCTCAACTAGCAACATCTTGACAAAATTCAGGCTTATGACTAACAATGTGTGACTTTTTAACACCTTTGCCTGATGACGAAGCCAGTGGAGCTTTGAAAGCTTGCACCATATATTTTGTGCATTTTGGTTGGTCCAATAAATGTATCACTGCTTTGTGGATTTTGAATGTTAAAATAAGATTTTGGCTTCCTTCAGTCTTCCATACCCACACAAAGCTCAAATCTTTGTCTCTTATATGTTCTTCACACAAGAAGAGTACATTTCTTTAAAGCGGTCCCTTTAACAACAACTGTGTTCAAACATTTTTAAATGCTCAGACCCACAAACCTACATTGCTATTACACACATATATTTGGCAAGCTGCTTAGGAAGTTACTTATTAATGCTGGGGGACATCTACCCCATTTCTCCAATAGTCTTCACCCTGGGTTGCGTTTGTCTCCTGCTTTCTAGTTGGAGTATGACTCTAAACCAGCTGAAACCCCTGCATCCCTGTGCCGTTTCTGCCGCCGCCATCACAAGAAGAAGGGAGAAAATGTATCAGTAATCAAAAGGTATGTTTCAGTACAGGAGAACCTGTTTGGGAGGATTCGTCTCATTTCTTCTCAGCTTGTTTTATCTTTGCTTGAGATGTGAATAATTCATAGCCCTCTGTCTGCTTTACAGTCAAACGCATTCTGTCCACCCAAGACTGTTCGACTTTTTGTGATTTATTATTTAATAATTTGCAGGATTGCGCCGTTGTAAGGTGAGCCATGTGGCTGCTTGCAGAACTGTTACAATCTGGTCTAGTTAGCTGTCCTTTCTTTTTCTTTTCTCCGAACAGCATCAGCTATTGATTCTTTTTTTAACAAAACCTCTGCCATGTAATCCCACAGCTGCTGATCTCAAAGCTGTTACTCTAATATAAAAAGTTGGCCCTTCTTCTTGAAAACAAGAAGTCATGTTTTTGGATTCACTCCTTCTTTCTTTCTGGGGAAAAAATCAATTGTTTCTACTTCTTTTCCCTGTCTCCTTTGTTCTTGATTCTCTTTTTCTTTTTGTACTTTAGCCCATGACAATGACAGGGAGGCAATGCTCATTGTTCAGCAGAAGGCTTTTTAAAAAGGAGAACCCTTGATGAACGAATGTCTTTGGGGAAATATATGCTGATGCTTTCATTATCCTTCTAACCAACACATGTATCATACTCACATGCACACCTGCAATAAATATGTGCCTGAAACTTTCTAGAATCTTTGAAAGTTATTTCCTCTCCCCCCTAGGGAAGTTCAGCTATTTCATATCTTAGTTTTATGTGAGTATCAGAGGGGCAAAGATTTACCTATAATGGAGGGTTTGTCTTGGCATCCTGTTAAGGTTTGCTTGCCGAACACAACAAGATCAAGGGCACTGTCCTCTACCCAGGCATTATATATTATTGTATTTGATGTATGTATTTTCTTTTATTGTAAGCCGCTTGGATTGATTTCATTAAGTGGGATATAAATAAATTTTATTATTATTATTATTGATTCCCTTCCTTTTTTTCCAATATGGGACCCAAGACATCTTACAGTAGAGCACTAATACAAAATACAATTAAAATTATATATGTAGTAAAAGTTAAAAGAACATTAAATAGACAATCATATTAAAATGTTGAAAACAGTTTAAAATACATTAAAAAAACACCTAAGGTCAAGGTACAGCATACCCACATTAAAAGACCCTTCTGCCAGACCCTTCTTCCACAGACCAAAGGCAGGTTATTAATGAAAAGGTATTTGCATGCTGGTAAAAATAAGATCACAGCAAGAGCAAACCACAAAGGTGGGAGTTTTCCACAGTGTGGGAGCAGCCACCAAAAAGACTTTCTTTTGTGTCTTCACCAACTATGTCTGTGATGATGGTGGTGGGACAGTGAGAAATGGATTTTTGAGGTATTCAGAGCCTCAAAAAATTATTTTCTGCCAAATGAGAGAATTGTATTCACTGGGGTGTGATTCTCTTTCAAAGCAATGGCTGAGACTCAGCACCGTCAATGTAATTATGAAGACAGGGGCTCTATTGTAGTTCTGTGAACCCCAACTTACCTTTGTAGCCGGACAGTGCCATAACTGAAGTGTTTCTGAAGCATTGGAGACTGGGGACCTAGGAAATGAATGTGCAGTTCTTTCCCAGTCATGGGATATGCCAACAATAAGAAGTTGGACAGACCATCAGGCTCCTGCTACAATTGCTTGTCTCAAGGCACCCTGTGACTATGAGAGTACTATAGATCTCATTTTCCAGGGTTTCACTTTTCAACACACCAGAAGTCCTTTGGACAGGATACTGGTTGACTTTTGGTATCATATCCAGTTGTTCAGCACTGTAAACATAGATCTCCAGCAGCTACAAGATCATAGGTCCAGTTTGTAAAACAGGATGCCAGCCATGGTGTGCTCCACCACACAACTAGCTTTAACAGGAATTCAATTCTCTCTCTCCACAAAAAAATAAAGTTCTGCAACAGGAAATAACCTAGTTTTGTAAAATTCTCAGAAGATCCATAGTAAGTCCAGGGGTCAAAATGGTACCCCCACCTTGCGACCTTGTCAACTCCAGTCTGGTTTATCAATAGTGAAATACCTGCTTTTGTATTAAATGCTGCAGGTTCAGTCCCAGCTACCTCCAGATGAGAAAATCCAGGCTTCTTGTTTTCATGTCACACATGGTAAATGGGGACTTCTGAGTAGGAGCAAATGTCCTCCAAGGTAAGAAGCATAGGAGGCATTTAAACAGTCAGGGTTTGCTGCAAAGTTTCCAGAAAACTCTGTAGCAAACCAAGGGATCAAGTCAGAGCCACCTGGTCTGTGTCTGGTCTGCCAGGATCAAGCCCAATTCTGGCCCCAAGGTTTTGGCCTGTGTCATTGAAACAGGGGAAACATGGGCTTTTTAGACCATATGGACAGTCCCCTTGTTGGTTTTAGAAGGTCTAGCAATTTGATCAGTGATGTGATGTTGATATGCTGATGAGTGACTGAACCATTGTCAGGGGCACAGGTGTCCTGACATGCCATCACCTGCTTGCTTTATATGACATGGATTTTGTTATATTCAGAAATATTCCCTGCTCTAGTTGCTTGGAAAAGGCTTTGAGAATTAATAGAGGATTTTCTCAGCTTGGCAATGTCTCAAAGATGGATGAATAATTAATAGCCAAAATAAATAACTAATCATTAAATGAGTAAATGTTTCTTCTGTAATGATAATGCAAACTGTTACTTGGTTAGATTGAGCCTGCCACCCAAGGATCCCAAACATTATCTCTAGTACATATAGGGAATAATAATAATCATGATAATGATAATGATACAACCCAGTCTTTCTCAGATGTCTCTTTCATACAGAATGGTAAATTATGTTATTATTTTTGCATGCTATTCCCAATGCTTATTGAATATTCACTTGTATACATCTAACACAGCTTTATTATGATCTTGTTCAGATTTTCCTTTCTTCCTTCCACCCACAAAACCCTGTCTCTTGACAAGGACTGGATAAGTTGATAATACTGAATTGTACATTCCATATTCCAAGTCCCCCCCCCCCGACACACACACACACACACACACACACACACACACACACACACACACTTTTACAAATATCATGACAACATCTTGCATTTGTAAAGTAAATAATTAAACATTCAAGAAAGTCTTACAGGACATAGCCATTGAACAGATGAAATGCAAAGGAAAAAAAGCCCCCTCAAAACTAAATTTTATTAAAATGAAGAGCATGTTCAAATGCATCTTTTCAAAGTTTTCTTAAAATAGGGTTAATGTGTTAATCAACTAAATTTAAAATGCTAATTAATGACCAGCTTAAGAGCCTTCCACATAAATAATTGAATGCCCTATTTACACAGTACTTTTATTTATTTATTTATTTATTTATTTATTCAAATGGCTCATACTTAGAACAGTGAACTGATTTCTACAATATACAAGTCTGCTTTCCTATAATGTCAAACCATTAAACCTGGCCTGACCCTTTGCAATAGGAGAGAATATCTTCCTCTTTACATACTCCTTGAAGTATGTAAAGAGTATGATCATGTCACCCTTCAGCCTTCTCATCACCAAGCTGAACATGCCTAGCTCCTTAAACCTTTTTTCATATGTTTTGTTTTCCATACCTGAATCCAAGGAACTAGAAACAGGCTGGATGTTGTTGTTGTTGTTGTTTTGTTAATTGCTGCAAAGATGAAACCTCCAAGAGACCTGTTATTAACAACTTCGCTAAGGTCTTGCAAACTCAAAGCAGCCATGGCTTCCTATCCATCTATGTTGTAGTCTTTCCTCTTACTGCCTTCAGCTTTACAGAACATTATTGTCTTTTCTACTGATCATATGCCTGCTTTTATGGTTTTACCATCAAGATAGAGCTTCCATAGTTTTCTATGTGCTTTGCACTTAGTCAAAAAAATTTGCTACTAGTTTGTATTCCATCTCTCTCTCTCTCTTTCTCCTTCTCTCAGACAGCCCATTTTGGAAAACATAAGACAAAGTGAAAAGAATTATTATTTTTCAGGCATGGCTACTAAGGATCTGACACATTGCTTTCTGATGACAAGATAGGCCATGTTGGGTATTTTGGTCCCAGGCCATCTCTGTTTCAAAGTCATATTTTAATCCAGTATGTCAGGTAGAACATGAAACAATATTAATCTATGCTACATAAATAATTTCCTTCAATTATCAGGAAAGTGCAGCAAGACATGAATTTTCAAGGCTGATTGAGTTTTAATCTTCAAGTTTCAAAATTAATAATTTACTTAGGTGAGGCATATTTTTTTTTCTGCTCCTGAGATCTAGAAAATTAAGAGATTGAATATTTCTTTTCAAGGGAGACCTTTCCTGCTTCTACCCTGTCTCCTCCCTGTAAAAAAAAGTAATGGATCTGGAATCATTTATATATTGTAAATGTGAGAATTATGAGATTGTTTGTCATAGGAAGAAAAAAATGCTTCAAGTACAAAGCGAATCACCCAGCTCCATCGCACGGCACAAGAGATTGACAATCTATTATGAATGCCTCACATCACAGATAAATATTTCAATGCAAATAAATAAAGGATGGGAAAGTATTTCTCTTCTGAATGACTTTTTACAGTTCGCTGCACACAATAGTTTGGGGATTCTTCTACATCCCGGTCTCCTGTCCAAGGTTTGGCTTTCCCCAAGGCTCTCAGCTCTGAAAACAACCAGGTTACACTATGCATTCAATTTGGAGGTACAAAGAACCAATTAATCAGTTTTCTTCAAACAGAATGTAAAACCAATCTTCAGTACATTAGGACATCCATAGGCACTGTGAAGCTGGATGGGTTTTGTTTTGTGTTCACGAGTAATTACTATAAAATGTACCATTCTTGTCAAATATAATGACTTCTTTCCCCCTTTTTCTCTTTCAGTAGCAGAGGAGGGGGAAAGAATGAAAGAAAAGAACAACATTGCTTCTAAATTCATGGCAGGCTTTTGCTGCAGCTGAACACAATATGACTAAGGTGTATGGCCCATGCATCGGCCCTGGTGTTTGCTTTGTGTAATGTTTTGATTACTTCTTGAGTAGAATATTGATTTGTGCATCTTTTAAAACAAAATAACCTGAAGTCTGATACATGTTGATTTGGGGCCCAGCTAATAGAAAATTTCTTCTTCTTTTTTACCTTGAATATCAACCTCTCCCCACAATAACAATGCCTTATTTCATTGACCACTCTATTACATACTGTTTCACACTAAAGAAATATCTACATCTGGAGATTTATTTACATTAGATGACAAAATGAATAGGAAATGAAAATGATGTTGCAACTTTGGGCCGCTCATGGCTCACTCTCTATTAAAATAACACACCTAGCAAAATTGTGGGATGTTCACAGATTAAGGGCTGAGGATGAATTGTAACTGCCAATAGAAAGAAATAATTCCAGGATGTGTGTGTGTGTGTGAAGCTAGCTACTGTACACAGCCAAAAGGTAGGCTGACTTTAAGTCTGCTTCAAAAATAGGAAGTGCTGAATGCAACAAACACACATTTAATGGGATGTCAATGCTGGATATCCTCATGTTATGTGCAGCTTGTATAAATGTGTACATAAACCTTATTCCATAGAAATGTTGTAAGTCTTGAGTAGATTTGCTTCCAAAGAAAGTGTATTCTGGGTAAGTATTTGAAGTCCATGAAACTTCTCAACACTCAGATGTGGTGGGGTGCTCATGTGTAACAAGATTAATGTGGTCGTGTGGGGTGACACTTGTAATGTTGTGATTATAGTGATAATGCTTTGGTTATGTAGCAGTTGAGAAATGGCTTGAAGAAAGTGGCATGTAGCCGATCTTCTCAATGTCAGCACAATATAGTCTTTGGATGTCAAGAACACATTTGTGAAGCTGTCAGCTATGTCTTTACAGAGAGCTTTCTTTCTATTGTTTGACTGTAGGCAAGCAATTCTGCCAACATGTATCATGATTTTTCCCCTTAGGATGAGAAGCTGGGATAGAAAAAGTTGGGATTTTTCAAAGAACTCCCCCCCCCCCATTATTTCTTAAACAAAAATCTTCTTTCCAAATGTTACTGGAGAATTTTTGAACTCCATTTTTACCTTTAAAACAAGGGGGTCCTTCTTTACATTAAATTTTCATTAATAGGTGTTCTAACCAAGTGGTTAATCAATGGTTATAAATTATGCAGCAGGTGGATACTTTGCTTATGGCAAGATCTGGGTTGATTTTTAAAGAAAAGAGTTAAAAGGGAGAAAATCCAATATCACTTTGTGTCTTTATTTTGCTGAAGCCTCTACTGTATCATAGATTTGTGATTGGCAGGTGTATTAAAAGGACTGAAAATTAGCAGGTTTAGAGATCTTCATATGCAAAATATATTGTACTGCTAATTAGGATAACATCTCCTGAAAAGATGGGGAATGAAGTCACTTGTTAGGCAATGCACCTTCAGAATCAATTTCTTACTATGTTAAAGAACTGCAGGAGAATTGGGTTTTCATGTTAATACCCAGATGGATTAGATCTGCACCCTTTTCCTCACAGTGGCCAACCTTATTACTTGGGTAGATGAATATGATACAATTGTATAATTTAACTCAAGACTTAATGGTCTCATAACTCCCCTCTTCTGATCCAGATGGTCATGTTCAGTTCTAGGTCCTGCTTTGGGAGGCTACGTGGCTAAGAAAATGCCATTGTTATCCCTTCCGTTTTGCACTGTCCTTTCCATTATTTTTGAACATCAAGAGTCCACACCTTCTTGGTCATTCATTCTACTGAGTGGGGAATTGGGCTTCCCCCAAACTCATATCCTAATGATCTTATGCCTGAGGAGATGAAGAAGAAAACCAACTGGGGAGGGAAGGAAGAAGTAGTAATGGCTAATGGAATGATTAAATGCCCTCTCCACTTGTCAATTCTCTGCTGTTATATATTTATTTTAAACTGCTTCCATCAGAACATTTCCAAGACATATGCAAGAAATATATGCAGTATCCTAAATTTAAATGCAGTGGCTGAGATGCTGCATTGGAGTTGTGCATGAATTGTGCTACACAACCATGGTGTTGAATGGCAGCACTTGTCATGCTCCCCCCCCTTGAGAATTTGGCTTCTGAAGATGAAGCTGACTTGCCATAGCTGCGTTCTTCTTCAGATTATTCTGACAGTCATATGAGTGAGCCACATTAAGAAGAGGTAGAAGAGATAACACTTCAAGAAAGGTGAAGGTTCTGGCATCTGAATCAGATCCAATTCTTTCCCCACAGGTGAGAGGCTGCCAGCATGCCACAAGGAAATGCCCTCCTGAAATATGATCTGCAAGTTGGGTGAGGCTGAGTCAACATGCTTTATAAGACAAGGATTTCCCCCTTTTACTTGCTGGAAACAAGCTGGTCTTCTGTCTAAATCCTGCATTTACAGCACGATCTGAGATTTATGATCCTGGACTGTTTCTTTACCTTGCTATCTGCTACTCTGGACTGTACTTAGGATTTATGGCTCCTGATCCTGGACTGTTTGATTGCTCCTTTGGCTTCTGAATTCCTGGCACCCTGCCTGCTGGTACAGTAATGGAACAGGATAGCATTGGGCAAGTGAGTAAACACACTAAATGTACAACCAAATGCACAACCAAATGCCCTTGTGTACTCATATATAATGAACATCCATGCAGAACAGCAACTCTGCTTCCACAGACCTGAAATGAATGTGGACTGGACTGAAATAGTCAACCACTTTCATAGGAGAAGTTACACATGCATAAGATGCCAACCTGATTCCAGCCAGTGTTACCCATGGAATAGTTGGTAGGTTGAACACAGGGAAGGATTTCAGGAACAGGTAGTTTTTCAATATGGAACTAAATTGTTGGACCATGTTGACTCTGAGGTGGAAAAGCATTCCATGTAGTGGGTGTCACAACGCTAAAGGCCCTATGCAGTTTTATGTAGGCTATGAGCAGAATTCTGTTGGCATATTGTGCTAGCATTGAAAATTTTCCAGAGTTGCAAAGGTGGTAGCAAAGAAAAGCAGAACAAATTTGTAAGCTACAAGACACATAATTCTCCAATGGCTTCTTTGCTTCATGGCCTGCAGCCATCTTCCTCTTTCCATCACCACCTACAGTTGTGTAGTTATACCAGAATAATGTACCAACAGGATTTTGACCCAAATTTCCTGTCCTTTGTTAGTAGCAAAAAAAGGGGGAAATGATTATTTTTAACTACTGCCCTCAACATCTTCTCTAGCCAGTGTGACTATTGGCTGGAGTATTCTGGGAGTTGTAAAGCTCTGGTTACTAGAGAACATACTGTGAGAAGTGTATTATTGGTACGTACCATGTAATTCTGCCTTGAGGCATACCACAAAATGCTCTTTACAATGTCATGCCACTGAATTTGAGAAAAATATTTGTTTTGGTTTCTACAATTGCAGGGTGTGAGAGAAGAAATAAAGAGGCAAACATGAAGAGTCTGTTGAATTAGGGCCACAGTTTATTAAATATAATGAGAATGATCAGCAGGGAAAACTGATGTGCAGTGGCAACCTACTCCAAATTAGAGGTCCAAAGTTTGACAGATTAGAATAAATAATCTCAGTTTAGGGAAAGGTGTGAAGCAAAACTGTTGTTGGTATTTGAGAATTTGAGAATGTTTGCTAATTGTCTGCTTTATTAATACTAACATGATCACTTAACGAGGCAAAGAAGTGCTTTAACTGAGTATCATTTTTCTTTCAGTTTACTATTTTGAGTTATGCCCAGGCAGGAGCCTCATCTCCTTTTCTGTTGGAAAAGCAATGGCACGAGCATCCAACTAAGGACACTGAAGCCAACATGCTGTTTAATGCTAGTGTTAAACTCCACTGAATTATTTACATGAATGGAGGTGATGGCAGCAATGTGCATGTATGTTTGTGTGTGTGATGTGGCTGGTAACTTCCCAGTCATTCCAGACAACATTGAAGGGAAATCCAGAGGGTTGTTTCCACTCATGTGCATGAACCATTGTACTGCTGACAAATAGAGGAACAGCTCATGTAAGGGGGTATGGGAAACCTATTTCCAGTGTCTTTGTGGACCATTTTTTGCTATAACCAGGTGTACAATCTGAAGAGGATTCCAGACTGAATTCCACTATTGAGAAACATGAATATACAAACCCAAACATGGACTTCTGTGTGCTGATGCCAGGCTCAAGGTATTTTTGAGAGCATATATCATATATCTACAAACATATGCACTCCATTAGGTTGGAATGATGGTGCTAGTTCTTTGGAGGAGCTCATCAGTAAGGAACCACCTTTTTATTTTTTAATTAGGATTTAAGGGACAAACATTTGACTGGAAATTCTTGTTTGCACAGCAGTCATGTTGTCTAAAGAGCTGCCTCAACAAACAAAAAGGACTAGCTAATTAGCAAGCCTGAAATATGTCTTGTACACTGAAAATTTCGGAGCAACTCATCCAGCACTCAAAGATGAGTTCCAGGAAGGTAGGGGAGTGATCCAAGAAAGGATGTGATACACTATGACTTGTTATTCTTAATGACCCAGCAATATTAATCAGATAAACATGTTAAAAGCACAACGATGGTAAATATCTAAGACAGCCTCAAGTAACAGAAATGCAAAAGTAAGTTTTTAACTTAAGGGAATATGACAGCTGCTTTCTTCCCAATGTAGAATTTAGTATGGGTGGGAAATGGAGGAAACTTGGTGTCCTCAGGCAAGGCTAGTGTCCATATTGCCCAAAGAATTCCCCCCCCCCATCTCTCTTATCTGAGGATTTGGTCTTTGGTAATATAATGGTATGACAGCCAGCATGGTATAATAGTTTGAGTGTTGGACTAGAACTTTGGAGACCAGGATTCAATTCTCATCTTGGTAATGAAACCCACTGGGTGACTTTGGGCAAGTGACATGCTCTCAGCTTTAGGGCAAGGCAATGACAAACTTCCTCTTAAAAAAAAAAAAAACTTGCCAAGAAAGCCCCACAATATGTTCATCTTAGGATCAACCAAATGTAATGTATAGACCCTTCCATCTCAGCTTACAGTACTACAGGGATGACTGTAGGTTTGGAGGGGCCTTTGGCCTAATGCCCCCTGGTAGATGGCCTCCTTCCATCAATGGTGCCCCTATTAGACCTAGTACATTATATAAGGATGGGTAAAAACACATACATACTTGTTGTTCAGTACTTGGAAGAGAAGATATCAGACAGCAGCAAAAACAGCTCTCCTATGAGTATCAGAATAGCTTAGAGCAGCCAGCATTTAAGAGATAGCATTTGTTGTTATTGCTGCTGTTGGTCTTCAAATCATGACCAACTTATAGTGACCCTAAGATGAACTTATCATGGGGTTTTCTTGGCAAGATTTGTTCAGAAGGTATTTGTCAAGGGCTTTCTCTAAGGCTGAGAGTGTGTGGTTTCGACCAAGTCACCCAGTGCATGTCCATGGCGGCGTGGGGATTCAAACCCTTTCCTTCAGAGTCCTAGTCCAAAGTTCAAACCACTACGCCATGCTGACAGCCATGATGGGAGGGATAAGGCTTAAATATTATGAACTAAATCAGAAGTGATGACCTGTTGGCCTCTAGATCTTGTTGGACTACAACTCCCAGTAGCCTCAGTCAGCACAGTCAATAATGGGAGGTGCTGGAATTGCAGTTCAACAGCATCTGGAGGTCTTAAGTCTCATACATGACTTAAATCCAACTGATACTCCTAACTAAGGTAGACCCATTGTAGCTATGATATTACCATAGGTGTTGACTTGCAAATCAAGCATTGAGTCCATGGATCTATTTTAGTTGGGACTAGCCTTTCAGATGTTGCTGGACTACAAGTCCTAATATTCTTCCCCATTTGCCTTTGCTGGCTAGGCCTGCTATAAGTTGGAAGTCCAACATCTGGAGGTCCCTTTAACTAAACTATAGCCTATGTATCAGTACAGCCAACTCCCCAACTTTTACAGTTGACCATAAACTGCCTCTTCAAAGAGAAACAGTGCCACCAAAGATCATTTAGTAGAGAAGCTCTTCCTTGTTTTCCTGTAAGATGCAGTAAGGCCTACAACTGTAGACAATGCTGTAAGTGGCAAAATAATTGTGGCAGTGAATCGATGTAATTATGTGTAGAACTAGTGACACGCCACATACAATTGGGAAGGTACAACACAATCAGAGTGTCAATTATTTAAACCATAATTAACATAGCTCTGCATGTCTTTCCAGGGCTCACACAGAACACAGAGCATTGTTAGAGTGGAAGAAAAGAGAAAATAAAATATTAATGGGAGATGGCTTTGTTCTCGGCACAGTGCGATCGAGGTGGTTGTAAAAACTGGATTCCTGCAGTTGCTACAGCTTTAATTAGGGAGTCGCTATCTTCCTACACTTCCTTGGATTCCTTTAATTTCCACAGAGGAAAACGGCGTCTGAATTTTATTGAACACAGTAGAATTTTTATTTTCGAAAATCAAAACAGAAACATTTCTTGGCATCTGTTATGAGTGCTAGGTATTATTTGCTCTTTAGAGATAAAGCTGTTATATATATATATATATATATATATATATATATATATATATATAGGTTCTGAAAAAAGTAGAGGGGGCAAATATAATCATACTGGGGAAACCAGCTCTATAGGGATATCATAGTCAGCAGAAAAGGGGCAAAACCAAAGAAAGCACCCCTTGCCATCCTAATGCAACCCACACTCAAATCCACTTAAGGCCTCAGAAACACAATAGATATTGTATATGCAGCTCTTTGGGATGGATATAAACCTTGCTTTTAACTGTTTCCACACTAGAAGTTCAAACAGTTTTATTCTTTTTAAAGCACAGTGGCCTCAATTCACTACACTTCTACTAGGATTCTGCTCCATGTCCTGCTAGTGATGGTGACATAACCATGCAGTGGATGTTGGCAGCACTGATGTCAATGAAGCAGTGATTCTCCTCTGGGTTTTAGACCAGATTTTTAAGGAACTATCAAGGTGTGGAAATATATCCCCTCAACAGGCTCAGAGAGTCAGCATGGTATAGTGGTTTGAATATTGGAGTACAACTGCTCCACCATCGAAACCCACTGGGTGACCTTGGGCAAGCCCCAAAAAATCCTGTGATAGCCTTAGGGTCACCATAAATTGAAAATGACTTAAAAGCACACAACAACAACAGCAACCACAATAAATAGTCTCAGGACCTTGAGTAACCCATTGTAAGAGCCAACAAAAACCTACAATAGATTTACTGCTCTACTAGCAAAAAAATCCCAGGGGCCCTTCCACATTAGATGGTTATAGTGCTATGATTCCATTTTAACTACCATGGATCAAGCCTATAGAATCTTATGCTTTGCAGTTTAGGGAGGGGTATTCGAAATTCCCTGTAAGTGAGCTTTAGTGCCTCATCAAACTACAAGTCTCAGGATTGCATAAGATGCAGACATGGCTCTTAAGGTGGAATAATAGCTCCATAACTGCCTGATGTGACAAAGCCATGTTCTCTTACTATCTGCGGAGGGCTTTGTGACACCTTCCCAAGACACCACTACCAGCTTTTCCATCACTGTCACATCCCCCTGTCTAATTGTTCATGTTTATTTGGCAACCAGAACCAGAATGCTCCAGAGGGCAGGATCCAAACCAATGATTTCAATTAACAAGAAATGTGTTTCCAACTAAACATTAGGAATAACTTTTGAATGATAAGAGCTTTTTGATAGCAGTAGAGTCTGGAAGGTGGTATAGCTTGGAAGATGGTAGAATCTCATTCATTTGGAGATATTGAAACAGATGTTGGATGATAATCTTAGAGGTATGCATTAAATATGGATTGATTCATTTCACATTTGAAATGATGATTGGAAAATTGGAAAGTTGGCAGTTCAAGGCCCAAGTGCTGCATGATGAATTGAGCTCTTGTCACTAGTCCCAGCTTCTGCCAACCTAGCAGTCTGAAAGCATGCAAATGCAAGTAGATGAATAGGTACCACTTCTCAGTGGGAAGGTAAACAGCGTTTTGTGCAGTCATGATGGCCCCATGACCACCAGAACAGTCCTCAGACAATGCTGGCTCTTTGGCTTAGGAACAGAAATGAACACTGCCCCCTACAGTTGGTTACAACTAGACATTCATGTCAAGGGACTACCTTTACCATGGCCCTTTTGTGCACCCAAGCAATGTCAAAGTACAAGTATATTTAATAAACACAATTGCTACAGAATCTGTGTTGAAAATAATTAAAATAATTGGAGTCAGTGTGGGCAAATAAGACATCCCTGAAAATGTGAAGTATAAGTAGTTTTTTTTTTAAAAAAAAAAATAAAGAAAAGCTTTTGCACATGGGGGAAAAATCTGCATGAGAAAAAGAAGAGCTTCCAGAGGCATAAAGATTGTGATATCTATTCAAAACAGCCACATTTGAAAATGAGTTAATCATTTAAATGGGAGAAGCAAAGTACAATTAAAACTATCTTGGTCGCTCTCTAGGGATTCATAAAATGAAACATGCAAAATCAAACTTAGGGATAAGGAAAGACAAGTTAGCCCTAATTTGACCATGGATAGCTTAACCACTTCCTTGGCTGTCATTCTGTAACACAGTCATCAGTTTAATGATGTGTGATCTTTGCAAGCCTCAGGAGAACACACTTTTAATTTCTTGACCTACAGGAAACTGTGATTTGGATCCCCCCCCTTTAAATATGTGTTTGTAGAATTAATTTAGATCACCATGGCATCAGTCCCTTCATAAATTTGTCTTTAGGCTACAGTTTATAATATGAGTTTAGTAGCCTTAAAATGAGTTTATAAATTTCTGATGCCATGGTGAGCCAAACTGAATTCATTTTAGGATACTGGGCATGATTTATGAGACAGTGTTGTATTATGGTGTGAATGTTGGACTAGGACACTGGGAGACCAGGGTTCAAATCCCACCCAGCCACAGAAACCTACTGGGTGACCAGGGACAAGTCAGACTCTTTCAGCCTCAGAGGAATCCAATGGCAAACCTCCTCTGAATAAATTTTGTCAAGAAAACCTGACAATAGGGAAATGACTTGAAGGCCCACACCAACAAGATGTTTGTAATATACAGTATACACTACAGTGGATGGAAGATAGATCAGAGACTATTAGTAGGGACTTTTTCATATTATATGGTTGTAGTACTTTGATTCCACTTTAATTGCCAGGGTTGCCTCCTAGGGTTTGTACTGTGGTGAGATACTACAATTCTCAAGTGGAGAATTAGGCCACTCAGTACATTGTAGGAGATCTGCAAGGCTTTTGTATTCCATAATTGTTTTCCCCATCCCTTGGCTAAAGTTCTTAAATGAAGAAACCCAAGGAACTCATTTCTAATACTGAAAACAAAATTTTGATCAGAGTAAAGATGCAGATCTTCACTTATTTTGTGCTTATATATAATAATAAAAAAATTCCGATGTTTCTTTCACAGTAGAAGAGTATGATGCCCTAAATCCCAGCATTATATACAACTATGGAAGATTTGCTGAATTAATAAGATTAACTTTCCCATTAAGTATTGATTCAGTGGGTCAACTCAAGGTGGGAATAGCCAAGATTCAACCCTGTAAGTTTGAGGTGTTTTTCCATTACAATTTTTTAAATGAGACATTTCTGTGAATAATTTGTGTAAAATATCTTGGGGTGGGTAAAATATCATATTTTACAAAATATAGCAAAATTATCAAATATTATCAAAAGACCAGGCTTTAGAAATAAAGCAGTTTGACATCACTTTAACTGTCATGGGTCCATGCTAGAGAATCCTGAGATTTGTAGTTTGCTGTGGCACCAGAGCTCTCTGACAATGAAGATTAACTATCTCACAAAACTACAAATCCCATAACTCCATAGGACTGAATCATGACAGTTAAAGTGATGTCAAACTGCATTATTTCTGTAGTGTGGCAGCAGTCCAAGATAAGTTGTGCAAAGCACCTCACTTTATATTTGGTTTATTTGCTAGTGCTGATGACAAAAAAGAAAGAAGGAAGGAAAGAAATAACAGTCATCACTTCACTCTAAAGAGAATGTGAAAAATCTTGTGGCTCTTGATAATTCTTTACAGTGAGGTCCCTTTCTCATCAAGGAAGCTTACTGCCATAGTTCTCTCATGTAGAATCCTGGAATTTGCAGTTTAGGGAAGGCATTTAGAATTCTCATCTGAGGACTTCAGTGGCTCACAAATTATAACTCCCAGGATTCCATAGGAAGCTTTCATGGCAGTTAAAGTGGAATAGTAGTGCTATATTTATGTAGTGTGAATGGGTGTTCTTAACCATGAACATTTTCTCTCTCTCTCCTTCCTTTGTTAAAAAAATGTTTTGACAAAATCCAACAATAATTGTGTGTGCACATGTTGGATGTGAACAACAGTAGCATTCCCTTCATATTTTCCTTTTCTTTTAAAATTGGTTCCAATCAGGTTATGTTGTGTACACAGAAAGCGAGTGTATGTAAGTAGTCTTGAGTCTGCCAGCTGCATATTAATGCCATTTTCAAAGGTGTTTGAGAGCTTCTTTCCTAGAGACATTTGCATTAGAATTTGCCAAGGTCTCTCTGCAGTTCTCCACCCCTCAAGCTTTCATCTGTAGCCTTGCTCGCTAACCTGCTTTGCTGTAATGTTATTCCCAGATGTTCTGCCTCATGTAAATCAGGAAAAACATCTGGAAATCATGTTTCAGCATCAGCAATTC
This sequence comes from Phrynosoma platyrhinos, assembly GCA_020142125.1. NCBI lineage: Eukaryota > Metazoa > Chordata > Lepidosauria > Squamata > Phrynosomatidae > Phrynosoma > Phrynosoma platyrhinos. The sequence continues at coordinate 22,756,785 of CM034704.1, forward strand.
CACACCACTTTCTGAAGGCAGAATTACCAGGAGCAAAGCTAGAGTGTTGGGCGAGACACTGTGCCAACCCTGGGAGGGCAGAACCAGCATGATTGGCATGAAAACATGACAGGGAGTAGTGGGTCCCTGAAGTCAGTCAGTTTCTTTTGTGTTGGCAGGGACCTGGATTTTAAAAGGACTTCCAAAGTACTGTGAATAGCTCTCAATTAGCTAAAACAACATGCTCTTGAAGGCAAATAGTATTCCTTCTGGCCATCAAGTTCGCCATCTCTCTCAAGATGCCAGAAGACCACAAAGGTGATACTGAGATATAAGCATAGATACCACACAAGCATAAGTGCACACATATGGACAGTGGTGGCTGGGTTAAGTTAGTGGCATAGTGAATAGACCCTGGGATTTTGCCCAAATTTTAGAGACTATCCAAGGGGTAAACCAAGTGTGGGCAACATGCAACCCATGAACATGTGGACCTTGGGCTCCACTTTGGAGGCCCCTGAAATCCCCACTGGTCCCCACAAATCTCCTCAATTCTCCCCTATTTTTTCCCATCACATTGCTTAGATAATTTCCATCCAAATCACCTCTCCCCCATGTACAAAAAGGGGAACATGTGTAGAAATGCCTCCCCATTCTGGCAGACTGCCTATTCCTTCAAACACCTTTGTTTTCCTCAGTCTCCCCTTCAAATGGTGACCAGAAGTAATGTGACTTCACTCCATTGAAGGCAAACAGAGGACAATGGAGGTATTTAGTGCATTCGTAGGAGTGATAGGGCCTCTTGTGGTTGAGGGACTGAAAATTGTCCCTCCTCCAACACACACACAAACACACTTGTCTAGCCGTGTGCTAAACCCTATTCTCAAAATAGTTAACACCACCTTGGATAGTTTTCTAATTTGTTAAGGCCATTTTGAATTCTCATCCTGTCCATCAAACAGATATGATACTGAACTGCAGAGAATCAGAGGCCCACTGTAAATAATTCAACAAATTGGGAAGACAGATTAAAAGAGGTGTAATGATTAAAAATGAACTAAATACATTTATTTCTGAGACATTTTTGTAAAACCAAGTACATCCTCTAAGCTTTCATGAACAATCATGTTTTCATTTGGCACCAATATTATCACCAATTGGACCTCCAAGGGGAAAGTGTGCCATAACTGGGGTACCATAGCACAGAAGGCTGTCTCTTGTATCCACAGTAGATGTCAACACTAAGAAAACTGAGGAGGAGAATTGGCAAGCAATATTCCAGTAGCCAACCAGAAGGCAAGTGGTAAGTTAAATTGTGGTTTACATTCAGTCTGTACCTCTTGTCTTGTTTTGGCTATGCTGGATGTTGTTGCCATCAGCCCTAGGGTCCATGGCAGGAATATTTAGGACATAAGTTGGTTTCTGCCATGCCAAGCTTTCTTTTACTTGTCCAAATCATGCACTGATCAAAATACTATAGTTACAGATGATTAGCTGAAATTAGGGTGGCAGTGAGGTGTAATGAATAGTGCTGAGCATGAGTGGAGAGGCACAGTTTATATGGCTTCCAGTTTATAAATAACTGGACCCTCACCTATCTCACTATCATACAATTCTTCTGAAGATAAACTAAAAGACCCCTATGGACTGGTTCTAAACTTACACATGCTAGAATAGACCCATGAAAGCAATGGAAAAAACTTAATCATGACTAACTGTGGGCCATTTCACACTGCAGCACTATGATACACTTTAACTGCCTTGGCTGCAACCTATGTATTCCTAGGATTTGTAGTAAGATGCTAGACTAAATATAGTTTAATGGTTTGCACATTGGACAATGACTCTGAAGATCAGGGTTCAATTCCCTGCTTGGCCATGGAAACCCAATGGCATACCTTAAGTGAGTCACACACTCTCATCCCCAGAAAACCCCATGATAGGTTTACCTCAGGGTTGCCATAAGCTGGAAACAACTTGAAGGCACACAACAACAGAGGCAGTAGAGCTCTCTGAAAGTGAATTCTAAATACCCTTCTTAAATCTGCAAATGCCAGCATTCCATGGTATTTTCCAATGGCAGTTGTCTACAATTGTACAGTGGCAACAATTGTGGAATGTGAAAGATTAGCAAGCATATCATAGCTTTCCACACCTAGAATCCTACTTATGTCTTACACTTCTGTGAGTTCTCTCATGGAAACAATTGAATGTTTTTTGTTCAGCATGCAACATCTGCATTAATTTTAAGGTTGCAGAAATAGTTACTCTTACAGAGTCACTTCACATGTGGATGCATATTCTCAGCTGATGCACCTCCATCTGCCCCTGAAGAAATTGGTGGTAGTAACAGTTTAGTTGCATAGTCAGTTTCTCATTCAGTTGTGCATTTGGTAGTGCATTGTGTTGCAATTTGAGTGTGCATTTTTTATACAGTATTGCCATTCAACATGAGGGTCATACTATACAATCAATGCTTAATTCTATATGTGGAGACATAGAATCTTGGCCAATTGATGTGCTTTATACATGGCTAAGCCTGGATCCTTGTGTATCCACATTGAGAAACAGGAGAATATTATGCCTATTTTAAAAATAGGATGGAAAAATGCAATTATAACTTTACACAATTCATTCTGAACACAGGACTACAATTCCCTAGTCATACAATGCAGAACTTTTTGTTTTGATATATTTCAATGTTGATGCTTACTGGTATGCCTATGTGTTTAGAACTGGGCTTTGTCTCATTATCTTCTTACAGAAGGACTAAAACACTACCATGTCTAAACTTCTGAACACATTTGGGTGGAGCCCTCCACAGCACAGCAGGACTAATGCAGATGAACGCACGAGGTGATTTTGCAAGGATGGTCTATGATAAATTCATGGGTACTGAGCATTGTGGTTTGTGTTGCAAGTTAGAAAGCATGCTTTCTGATAGTTAAGAATTCCACAAATCTGCAGAGGGTCTAATTAAAATCAGTAGAGAATTAACAAGTGAAAGAAAGAAAAAAATGGAGGTGGCAGGGGGAGGATTAGGTCCAGGAGAAAAGTTATGGCTACACATAGATTGCACTCTCTCCATCTTTTGAGAGAAGTTTCAGAAAACAGATTTGGTTTGACGGCAATCATAATTTGCAGGATGAGCAGATGAAGGAACATTATGTGGAAATTCCAGTGAGAGAACAAACAGGGAATACAGAACACTCTGACCATTCTCTAACAGCAGAACATAATAGCATTAGTTAGATTAAGTGCAAAACATTATCTACTGCTTATAAAAAATTAAGGTTGGCGGCAGCGGATGGAACCAAGCCACATTCATTTGTGTACACCACACACTTGGGACACATGATAAAGAAGGAAAGGGAAAAGTGGCCACTGTGTCTGAACAAGCAAATCTCACTGTCTGCAGTGTGCAGAAAGGGATGTTTTGATGACCCAATATGCTCCTAAGATTGTATATTGTGAAGCAAGGTCAGTCTATGTTCACATTAAGTAGTAGTTGTGTTACATCATCCTTCTGCTGTATACTGACATCATAGAACCAATTGTGTATATCTGACTGTAATTGCTGCTTCTACAATCCCTGTGAATCAAATGGTATATTGAAGGCATTGATAAGAAGTTGCATGCCATTCAAGGAAGTGCAGCAGTTGCACTTGTGCAATGGTTACACTTGACGAACTCCACATACACAACTGTGAATTGAATGTGGACATTATACATGGCCAAGCACAAATGTACTAGGAACTTAAGTATATGTAAAATGCCAGGTATAATGTGTTTGCCATGGTATAATGTCCACATTCAATTCACAGTGACTATTGTACAAGTCAGCTAGAAGCCTGGGGTGATAAATTAGTGCAACAGAACTTTGTTTTATATAGATGCATATACACATGTTGCAAAATCACATATCATGTGTTTGCAGCCACAGAGGGTCTGACCCTGTTCACCAACCCATAACCACCCTTTCCATTGAAAGCCAGATGTGATCAGAAGGCCACTTTCAGATTGAAGCAGAACAGAAAGTTAGCAATTTTGCTGAAATCTTCCAACAAATGGTTGTTTGTTTGTTTGTTTGTTTTAGCCCAGAATTGTATGCCCTGATGCCTTCTAGAGGTGTGGCTATCCAGGTTTTTTGTCAGGTTTATTTTGCATTGGGGGGGATTTCAGGTCTGGGAAAGGCCCAAAGACTACACAGATGTTATCCAGAAACAACCCATGGTCTAGATCAGGATGGGGAAAGTATGCCCTGCAGGCTGCACATAACCCCAAGTATAGTTTTCCTGACTCCTGGGGAGGGGGGTATTTTTTATTTCTTCTGCATTTTTGACCCCATGGTCCCCCTAATACCTTTTGGAAGATGTGTGGGGTTCTTATGCTACTTTTTTACTCCTCAGATTGTTTTAGATCTAGAAGAATCTTTTTTCTAATGGGAAGTGGTCCAGAAGCACACCCTCCAACTATTGAAATCTGGCAAGGACAGTCCTGATTAATCCCTGTTGTCCCACTTTTTCAGCTGCTGTTAAAGTGCCCAGTTTTTCTCCCTTCCTCTCACTTTCTCTATTTATTTCCCTTTAGTTGGTACAAACTGAGTTCAATGTGAAAAAAAGTAGTTTGCACACAATTAACTCAACCGTGGGGAGAGGAGGGAGCAAAATCTTGCCCTTCCCAGTCGACTCAGGCAAAAGCAACCACTGAGGCCTCTTCTAGCTTGTGTATTTTTCCTCATTAATAACTTTTGTCATCTTGACCACCTTCTGACATTAATTGGTCATATATGTCTAATATGTTTTCATCTGTGAAATATTGTAGATTATTCCGAAGTTGACTTTCAGGTCCATTCCTATTGGGAAAAAAGCCTCTCCTGAGCATAAAATGTTCCAGAGAAAACAAACAAACAAACAAACAAAAAGTAAATTAGATAATTTTGGAGAAAAAATTGTTTTAGGGTGCAGCCATCCAAGGTTCCCCAGTCTAGATGGCAGACCAGAGCAACCTCAGCAACAAACATTTTATCTGTATGAACACAACTGGGAGTTAGTATATTATAAATTGCTTTGCATATTTATGAGCCCCATATATGGAACTCTCAGTTTGACTCACATCCTACTAAACATGAATTGAGTTTGGAATTCTGATAGACAATAGATAGACAGTGACTTTCCCCCCTCTAACACAAAACAATAGAATCTTTGCATGCTTCCTTCTTGTATCTCAAGGCTGGAGCATTCTACTGAGAATTACCACGTTACTGCCTGCTTGAAGATAGCCATTGATGTCTATCAAACAGTATGGTGTAGATTAATGGTTGGGGGTACCTATTACTAGGATGTTTTCTTTGCTAGCATCTTTGGTGTTGCTGTTTATGATACAGGGTTTCTTTTCTCTTTTCCCAGCGAGCAAGCTGTCAGTCTAATTCCTCTGTTTTGTCAGTGTGTAAAACTTTTCAGCCCTACTTTTCTACTCTGCTGTTCAGTGCCATATCTGCTTGATGTTTGTTTGTTTTTCACTGCCTGTTAACCTGCACACAATATGAGAAGTCAATAGCAGAGGAGGGATGAGAAGTCAATACTCATCCAACAGCTATAACTGTGGTGCTACTTCAATCAAATTGTTATCTAAACAAAGGTACCTTTAAAAAATAAATTAGTCAACCCAGACTTCAAGAATATAACAATGGCATACCATTGAGGAGACTCAATAAATCAGCACCAACAGCCATTTTGTACTCACAGCCATTGGGTATGACAGTTTGTTTTCTTCCATTTCAGAGGATAGGACCTTAACTATTCGATTCAAGATAAAAGAAAGGAGACTCTGATTAGACATTTGAAAGAATTTCCAGTGGGTGAAAACTGTGGAATAGAATTCCATGGAATCTCCTTCATTGGAGATTTTTAAACAGAGGTAAGATGACCAACTCTTAGGGGCGTTTTAGCAGTAAATGTTGGTACTGACAGGGAGTTGGAGTAGATGCCCCTTAGGGTACCTTCCTATGGTTCTAGGATTTTATGATTGACCAAGAACAGATACAGGTGATCCTCACATGTCTTATATAAAATAAAATAAGTTTATAATAATGTAAAACAGTAAAAAATAATTACATGGTTGCTAGATTGAAAACAGGATTGGGATCCTGTACCTTTAGTGGTAGCATGGAATAGGGGCATTCAGCAGGTGATGCAGTTTTCATTACGATAACTCTAATTTATACAGCCTATATAAATGTATAAAACCATTGTTGTTACTCAAACCACCATACCATGCTGGCTCTCTTGTAAACTCATCTACATGAACATAAGTTGACAACAGCTGAGAGTCTGCATGTGAAAACTTTATGCTATTTCTGGCTCCTTTCCATCAAGAATCACTCATTGTCTATGACCCAACCAACATGGACATTTAGTGGGCAGTGGAGATGAGGTTACAGTGGAGATACAACTATGTTCCAATAGCTGGGTGTACAACTTCAAAAGCATCTTGCAAGACCTCCCAGGGTTCCTTCAGAAGTTGCACATAGTGCACCTTACCATAGGGACATAGCTGGAAACTTCTCTGCCATCCCAGATCTCTCCAGGCCACTAGACGGTCATATTGGGGGTCACAGGCAATGGGTAAGTTTTGAGGAAAAAGGGGTTGTAGCACAAGGGAGGTGCTTGAATTTGTCACTCCACAATAACCAAAAGAAAAACTGCTATGCCACATATGTCACTAACAGGATACTACAGCATCTTGACATTGTCTTTACTCATTAAGATGTTTGTTCTGCCCTTATGTGGTTCCTGAATAACCATATCTGAATCACTAGGCAGATCATCCAGTATTTGCTGATCCTCCTTTGGGAAGATAATGCAGCGTTTACCACAATGTTTTCTTCCTCTGCTTTGGGAATGAGAAGAAGACTTCTGGGCTATTGTGAGCTCTGCAATCTAAGGTGGGTTCTGGACATGGAAAATTGGGTCCAAGACCTGCAGAGCTTGTCTGCCTCTGGTTTAATGTGATGTCCTGAGATGACTTGTGTGCCTGCATTCTAACAACATTTCCTAAAAGCAGTTCACAAATCTCCTCTCTAAAAAGGAAAATAGAAACAACAATGTGTGGAGAACCTGTCCCAGAAAAATAGAGCAAATTCTACCCCTTTCTATCTCTTGTCATGGAATCACTCTTTCTCTGTGTTAGAAGAAGTGTTGGCCTATTTTCAGCAATGATTATGAGGACAGCACAACATCCCTCCTGACATCTCCTCCTTGCCTCTCCTCCTGAGTCTCTCCGGGCCTAGCCATTTCACACAGGCTTGCTTTAGGCATTTATTAAATATGCACCTTCCAGTAGGCTTTCAAAATACCAACTAATCTCATCAGAGGCTGGAGACCTCCAGATATGTAAATCTACATCTGTTCTTCTTCAAAGCAAAGGGGTGGAGGGGGGAGGAGAAGAGAGGAGATTCTCCTGGATTACTCCAGGAGAAATGCATCCCACCCGGATGTAGCCACTGAACCAGAACTCCCATGGCAAATGTGCCACCTCAAACTCACCAAGATCCAACAACAATGAAATTACACTTAATGTAATTCACTGTTCGCTTTAAGAACCAATTAAGTAAAAGGCAGCCCAGCACATGCCTAAGGCTGTTAGCTCCAACAGGGGTTGGTGGAGGGAGCGGGAGACGAAAAAGGAAGATCTCATCTTTTAAAAAATTGGTCATGTTTGTATTAACAGAGAGATGAACTGTAGGAAGCTGCTCCATCACAGTATGTAAGAATATCATGATCTGTTAACAAGCAATTGCACCTCCACTTTACTAGTCCTCTCATCAATGAAGCTATTAGCTGATGAAAATAGATTGCAGGCAAATTAGCTATTGTGCCACTTAAAAACAAAACAAAACTGTCTTTTATGGCATAAATCCTATTGTTACCTTCAACTAGAGTTGACCCACAGAATCATTGGAATTCACCTCTATCTTGTCTCACAATTCCCCCCCCCCCCCAGTGAGTCTACTCCAGTTGGGACTAACCAATAGTTCTCCAGCCTTTTTTAAAATTTACTTTCCAGCCTCTGAGGGCCATAGTCTTGAACCACAAAAGGAACATCGAGTCATGACAAGAGTCTGACATTCAGCAGTTGGGTTCTGAAATGTGGATGGAGAAGGTTGTAAGTCCAAGAGGAACCAGAAGAGGCACATGGACAAGACCACACAAAGTTCATCTTCTAAATTATAACACATAATGGAAAATAGGAAGCTAGCTTCTGCTGGTGAAACAATTGTTCTATCTAGCTCAATATTCTGAGTGGTAGTAGCTAACCCTGGTTTCAGCAGGATTCTTTCCTAGAGCTATCTGAATATCCATAATATTCCTTGGTGGTCTACTATGAAAGTACTAATCCTGACTGATCCTTGAAATCAGACAAGATCGGTTGTGTCTGGGTGATATGGTGGGACATACAACATTCCTTGGACAGGAGAGGAAGCTCTGGGTTATAGTTTTATAGGATAGCCAGTACTGGACTTCAGGAATCATTTGATGGAAGACTGTTCTGTAGAGCAGCTGTTCTCAGCTGTGGGATCTTCAGATGTTTTGGACTGGGGGTAAACTGAGTTACATCGGGAATCTACTAGGAAAGGCTCTGCAAAGAAGTAGGGAAGTTGCAGATTTTTGCAGTGGTGGCTGATATCTTCCCCATGTCAATGCCATGGTGAAACCACTCTGTGACTTAGTACAAATTTCATGGTGCTGAACTTATTATGAGGCACCTCACCTCATTTAAAGTTCAGAATTAAGCATACAGTCAGCCCTTCACATTTTGGGCTTTGACTTTTGTGGATTAGATTATTCATGGATTTTATCAATATGTTCTCTCTAGGAATCTCTAGATCCTTCAGCATGGCCATCTTCCATTAGAGATTATGCTGGAGGAGCTAGAGATTCATTGAGGCATCTGTACGTTCTCCAGCATAATTCTGTAGTCAACATGTGGTGAATGTTGACCATAGAGTTCCTAGGCAGGTTTTCTCTTTAAAAAAGAGTGGATTTTTATTGTGTCCCCTCCCTTTCATAGGAGTCTTGTGTCCCTAACGCCAGAGAATGTGGAGGAGCCATTATAGAGCAGATTCATCACTTTCCTGGCATAAAGGAACCACTAGTTACCCCAGGAATTTTCTAGTAAAACAGCATTGTTTTTTAAAAAGGTGTAAAAATGTTTCAAACTTCTTTTTAAAAAAGAAAAGAAAAGAAAAGAAATCTCCCAAGTAATGAAGATCAGGGATTTTAAAAAAAATAAACCTAGGGAGTATCTAATTAGAATTAATCTATATTATCTCACAGAGAAGAACGTGGATTGCTCTTGAAAAGTCAACACTGGCTATCTAAAGAAACAGAAAAAAAAGAGCAAGGCTATATGTCCCACTGCAAACAAATCACATGGAAAGAAAAGGAGAGATGAAACAAGAGGCTATAAGGCCATGTGAATGGAGTCTGAAGCTTTTAATTAACACCCTCTGAAAAGCATGCTCTTCTCCCAACCAACTAATAAGACACAAGAGTGTGGGGTCTTTGTTGATGGTCAACTCTTGCCTGTGCTCTAAGAAACTGAGAAAAGCCTAATCGGGGTTGTTTTCAAGCCATTTTCTACTTGCCTAGTTTCAATCTCTCTCATTAATTTGCTCTTAGCAGGCATCATTGTTTGGCAGTGTTTGAAAATCACCAAAGAAACAAGGATTTCTCTTAATCCTGGCCATCAAAGGTAACCCTGTTAAAGATGATACCATGTCCAAGAAGGATCTGAGACATGAGGGCAACAGCAGCATTCTATTTTAGAGTATTCTCTTCCCTTTGGCCTCTGAGAAGGGCTAAGACCTTTCTTTTCCACCTGATGAGAGGTAAATGAGAGCATGGCTCTTGAGAACTGTAGCTGATGAAAATGCTCAGTGTTAATTACTTTAAACCATGAATTCTCCAAGGAATTAAAAAGGATTCGAAGACCTATGTCCAATTGCTTGTCACAGCTAAAGAAGATGCACTGTATCAAGGGAAATGGAGTAAATTAACAGTTATGGGCATTCTATTTGTTAAATGGGTTTACTCTAGCTAAGAGAAGCTACTGGATTTAGGTTGAAGCTTCCCAAAGTTTGACAAAATTGTAGTCCTGACTATAGTAGATCCATTGAATCAATTAGCTTTATATATGTGTTGGCTTGCTTTTCAACAATTAGTTGAATGGGTCTACTCTACAGGTAGATGATACTGTCCAGCAGGATTCCAGTCTATAATTTAAAAGGTGTTGTTATTGTTGTATTCCTTCAAGTAATTTCTGACTCATGGTGATCCCAAGGCACATGATCATGGGGTTTTGTGGCAAGACTTGTACAGAGAAGGTATGCCATTGCCTTCCTCTGAAGCTGAGAACATGTGACTTCCCCAAAGTCACCCAGTGGATTTCATGACCCAGCTGGGAATTGGACCCT
>CM034704.1:22767340-22780605 GCA_020142125.1 Phrynosoma platyrhinos
ACAGGATTACATTTGATTCTTGGTGTACCATACCAGTTTTTGCTGATGCATCACAGATACTATAGCAGTATGTACAATAAAGAACAGGAGAGCAAAACAGTGGATGAAAGAAACCTTTTTTAAAAAATAAGAAGAAGCTACTTTCCAAACTTCCTGGCACATATCAAACATAAATGTTCTTCCTCAGAGGAAGTGATAGAACATATTTTAAAAGATACTTAAGAAATCAATATTTTAATTGAATTCAGTTTCCTCTGCCTTATTCCATGACAAATGGATTTATTCAGCATCTTCATACTTATAACTCTAAACTTAGAATCCAATGTTTGCTTTCCTTACTATATGACAACTGTCACGTAAGTCCATTGACTCTCTTGGGTAAACTGCAGGAGATTGAATCCAATCCAAATATTGATTTCTTAATTTATTAGTCAAACAGTTTCCTTTTGAGGAAGAACATTTACATTTGAAATGCAATGCGGAATCTGGAAATCAGCTTCTTAATAAATGTTTCTTGGTAGCAACTCATTTTACTTTCTTATCAATTTGTTTTGAGGGGTTGCCATCCATCCCATTTTAGCTATAAAAGTTCATGTAGCCTCTTAATCAGGCAATCAGTCAAGTTTTATTGCTACCAATGATTGTGATATAAATCACAACACTAATATAATCTGTGTTCCTGGAGATGTCTGATATGGACACAGTGACACATGCTTTGGTTATATGCCATTTCGATTACTGTAACACACTACGTGTGGTACCTTTGGAAAATGTTTGGAAATTTCTGTGGGGCTAAGATATTGCAGTCAGACTGCTGGCCAGAACCAGTTGTAGGGAGAAGAGGAATTCATTGTTATGTGAACTTGACTGATTAGTAGTCACCAGTTCTGCTTAGGATTTATATGACCCTACTAGGCATAGGTTTCACCTATCCAAAAGACCTGTTGATGTCTTATACATACATAAATTCCTTTATGAAAGCAGCAGGACACTTTTGTCCTGTAAGGAATGGCCATATTCAATTCAAAACTTTGGTGCCCCACCAAACTGCCCATTTCCAGAATTCCATAGCCTTGAGCCATGGCAGTTAAATTGGTGTCAAACTGGATTCATTTTTGCAGTGCAGATGCAGCCAAAGTGACCAAGGGGATGGGAACACAGCAAATAGAAGAGTTTTAGGTGTAAAGAGTTGTCAATGTTTCTCTGAAAAAAGCTAGAAAACTGGAAACTGGAAGGAAATGTCATTGAGGGTCAGAATTCTTAATAGGGGCAATGTCCTCTTTTTGTCCACTCCATAGCTGTATGCAGAAGCCATGTGGTTTTTTTAAAAAGCAACAAAAAATACTCTCTGCACAATCTTGCCTTCACAGGACTTATTTGTTTCTGTGCTTAACAAGCAACACACTGCTGCTGAGATGATGAAATGGGAGCAAGATCCATGGCTAATGAAAAGATGGACAGCAAGCAGGTCTATAATAAGTTTTGGCCTCAGCAAGCTGAAGCTCTCCTGGTGTGTGCTTGCATAAAATAGTTAAGAGAAGCCGACCTCCCCTTAGATGAAGGAGGTCTACACAGATTAAGTCAAAGTAAATCTTTTTATTCTTTTTAAAAGTAATCCTCTCTATAAAAGAATGGGTTGGGTCCCCCCCCTTCCCCAGCAATAGTGCTCCTGAGTGTACACAGGAGATGCTTGAAATGGTTGTAACATGTAGGACATTGCTCACTTGAACTGAGACCCTGAAGGGAGCAAGGGAAAAAGAAATTTAGCACTGAGCCACAAAACTTTCCTTTCAGTTCTGTGTGCTAGTTCTGTATGCTATCTGCTTGCCCTTCTAGATGCAGCACTGGCTTTCTATAAGATGTGTGAATCCTTGTAGACATATTGCTTACTTCGATGAATATCATTTTAGCTACTCTTGCAATTTCTACACCTCCTTCAGTTGAGCAAGACTACCAATGTAGTTCAGTTTTCCCTTTAGATGTGATTTGGTGCAAATGTTTATTATTTCATTTAGAATTTATTCAACTTCTTTTTCCTGTTGTAAGGAATGAGGGAGAATCTCATTTCAATTCTGCTCTTTAGTAGAAACCTAATACAGATTTCTTCATATGTGGAATGGACAGAACACGAGGGATTTTTTTTTAAAAATGGGAAATCCAGAAAGTGCCAGAATTGCCCATTTACTTCCAGAGTTTTAAGTATTTGATACCTACATGTCAAACTTACCTCAGGTGTCAATTTAAATCCAATTCAGAGGCAATTCTAGACTCTGAATTAGATCCAAAAACTGTCAATAGAAGAACAGTAGTTTATGTTGCTGTTCTTGCTATTGTGTTCCTTCAAGTAGCTTCTGACCTATGGTGAACATAAGGTGAACCTATAATGGGGTATTCTTGGAAAAATTTCTTCAGAGGACATCTAAATGTCCTCCCTGAGGCTGACAGCATATGACTGAACATATTTTTTTTTATCTACTCTTGCAATTTCTACATTTAATTCAGTTGAGCAAGCTCACCAAAGTCACCTCAGTTTTAGCTGTAGGTGTGCTTTGGTGGTCATGTAGTATTTTTCATTTATTAAACTTCTTTTTCCTGTTCTAAATGATGGGTGATAATATCATTTCAGTTCTGCTTTTTAGTAGGTACTTAACACATATTTCTTCATATGTGGGATGGGAAGAACATGAGTTTGTTTTTTAAAGTAGGGAAAAACAGAAAGGGACAGAATTGTCTATCTATTCCCAGAGGTTTAAGTACTCAACATGTAAAAATCAAATTTATCTTGAGTGTAAATTTAAATACAATTTAGTGGCAATTCTAGACTAATAATTATATCCAAAGAAACTGTCAATAGGGCTCTCTTTTGATTAAAGTAATTTGATTTAAATAATTGTAGGAATTTTTAATCAGTTTACAAAGTAACTCATTTGCATGCATACAAGGGTAATTGTTCGCTTCTGTGTCAGTAGGATGGTGACTCCACTCTGGATTTTAGCCTAACATTTTAAGAAAATGCTCAAGGTGCTGGACTCTACCTCAACATGGCTTCAGCATGTTGGGGGGAAGCAGACAGCTTAAAGAGCCGTTTTGGGGGCAGGGAAGGGGAGGGGCAGCCGCACGGCGGGTGCCCCAACCCCTTCCCCAGGTCGTCCTCGGAGCAGCCGGCCCTCCGCACGGCCAGCGCTCCGAGGAGGACCTCCCGCTGCAGTGTCCATACACGCTGCAGCGGAAGAGTCACCAAAGGTGTGCCACCAGCCTTTTGCAGCGCACCTTCGGTGACTTGTGAAAGGAGCGCCAATTTAGCGCTCCTTCCAGGGGCGGCGAAGCTGCGCCATGGGTCCGAGGTGTGGGGATCCCTCGGCCCCGTGGCGCAGCTTCCCGGGGCAGCCCACGGCTGCCTGTCTGCTTAGCCCTTAAGAGGCTCACAGAATGGTGACAGCTGGCTGCAAGATTCTGGGATTGGTGACCCCAAAAATGTAGCTTTTCCAGGCTCTGGGAAAGATCATATCACTGTCATTTGGCATTTGGATCTTATTTGGTTAAGAGGAAACTGAACCATTTGTTTAGGGAGAGGAATCATTACAATTTCCAAGCTAGGCCCAGTTCCAAGCCTGTTCAGGGTGGCTTGCCATCATTGGTTCCCACTTTCCTCCATTTTGTTTGAAACTAGTAAAGTATTGGTGCAATGGATATATATATATATCCAGCTTTAATTAAAGAATGTAAAATAGAGATATTGGCCGCTTAATGTCTCATTTCTACTCAGAACCATATTTCTATTCATACCATTGCCTAATTAAAAGATCCATTAAATTTCAGTAACATGGACAGAGGAGTATACAAGTGCTCAATTAGAACTTGTTTCCCTCTCTGGGGATAAAGTTTTTTTGAGGAAAAGAAAAGAGCATAGCTAACTTTGGAAGAAACTTTCCCTCCCCCCCCAAAAAAATCCATGGTTTATTCATGGAAAGATGCCAACAATGAAAGATACCCTTTAATAGCAACAATTCTGGTTGACAGATGGATTGGCAAGTCTTTAAAAAAAATCCAAATAAATTTGTGGGTACGTGAGCACCTGTGATTGGAAAATTACCCCCCCATTAGAAAATGCCCTATGACTCCCCCTTCATCATTAATAGCTCTAATGGATTTTTGCATGGAGCTACATCAAGCAACTAGTGTGTATGTGTGTTCCTAGAATGAGTGTGGGAAGGATGCAACTCCAAAAGCCAAAGTCATTATTTTTGCATAGCATCTTTCACAGCACACATAAACAATAGGGGGCCTTGACTGAACTCCTTTGCTCCCCTGCCGTTTATGTGTGTGATAGTCTGGCAATTACACAGTTTTCGTTGAAACAGTTGGCTGGTTAGGGAAGCTCTGCACATATTGGAAGGGAAAGGATGTGGCCAACTTCACATGGACTCTGGATCCTCCTTGCCTTAATGAACTGAAGATGCAATTCAGCCAGTGGTCATTGGTTTCTGAATTAATGTTTGTTTGTTTTTCTAAAACATGCTTTAAAAACAGAACTCCATCAACTTTGTTCTATGTAGCTTAAAATGGAGATGAAAACCAACTACCAAATTAATGTATAATGGCACTGCAAATAAGGGTTGTGTGGTGAGGAGAATCTGCAGGAGTTTACAGCTAATGAGACTTGGCAGAGGCTTTTGTCAGCATGCTTATGTGCCATCAGATATGTGCATGCACAGATACACACAGTTTCCCTCATACACATACAAAAATGCCAGCTTCGCAGATTAGTGTAGGGCCAGAAATTGATATATTGCATTATTTGCGTAATGCGTATGCATTGTGTGGCTTCAAGTCATTTCCAACTTATGGCAACCCTAAGGCAACCCTACCATGGGGTTTCTTAGCAAGATTTGTTCAGAGGAGGTTTTGCCATTGTCTTCCCCTGACTTACTCAAGGTCACCCAGTGGGCTTCATGGCTGAGCTGGAAAATGAACCCTCATTTCCAGAGTTGTAGTTCAACACTCAAAACAGTAGCTGGTTCTCACACAATTAATGTTTATGTTTAAAATGTATTTCTTTCCTCAAACTCAAGCAGACTAAACACACACATTAACAGTCGGAGCAATTATAGTTCCTTCTCATCACAACCTTCCTTGATGATATGGGGATCTTTTCAAAGGTACACATTCCTCTCTGCTACTCTGGATAATAAGTGCTACAGGCTGCAAGAAAACCACAACCTTAAAGTGGTGTGAGTAGGTCTTAAATTACTTGAGGGACAGAAAGCAAGAACATCAAGGTCATGAGGGAGGCTACAGGCATTGTCTCCTCCAAAGAGGGGTAATTAGAGAGGACAGTGATGGAGCTATGGACATTTATTTTTTATTTGAGCCATCCTGCTCTTTGGAGCCAGGATCATGCTGACAACCATCCCAGAATCAAGTGTGCACTTTAATAAGAGGAAATAAATAGGTGAAGGAATTAATATTCCATAATTGCTCGTACAAGGAGAACCCTGCCAGTGCCCTACTGTTAAGTACCTCATCTTTCTTAGAGTCCTTATTATAAAAAATTGGCAGGTCATTTGGGCAAGAGGGGTGTTCCTTCAGAGTTATGCTGCCCTATAAAGACACATCTTGGGATGCATCTCTGTGGGTGAAGATAGAGGGGTATGCTGCACATTAAAGATGGACATATCTTTAATCTTTAATCTTCTGTCTGTCTGTCTGTCTTTCTCAAAAAGAAATGAAATAAATGAGATTCACAACCATCCACATGGGTCACAATTAATGGATACAGCTATTCTCAGCATGGAGAAAGCTGCATTATTCCTACCTGACAAATTGATGATGATGATGATGATGATGATGATGGCTGGCCTTCTGTATTGTAGTTATGGATTTGTAGTTTGCATTGCCTTTTGCATTGCAGTTATGGATCTGGGCCCTATCTGTGTGGGCCAAATACAATGGCTTCCCCTCATTCCCTCAGTGAGACAGAGTGACACATAGCCCAAAGTCCAGTTCTGGTGTGAACAGACTGGATGACTGATGACTTATTCAGCACCAGAACCTCTTATCCAAGATTTCATAATGCTCCTGTTTGCTCAAGATCTTCTTAGAAGATCCAGAGCCCTCTGTTCTGATGCTAGGCAGTTGTTTGAAATTTATCTTGCTGAGCTGCCCAGCACATCCACCACTGCTGCCAGTCACTTGCTCTAAGTTCAGAATAAGGCACCTAGCCATCAATGAGTGCCTTGTTCTGACCTCAGAGTGGAGTGACCTGCAGAGGTGGCAAATGTGCTGGAGTGGTCAATGAGATTTATGTGCAGTCTTAGAAGAGAGGGCTTTACAATGAGGGAGGTTTGAGGCAGCTCTGGGACTTAGATACTCTAGGTTGTTCCATGCCAGTGGAAACAGGGACCTATAGTTACAGATCCATAACTGCTTCATAAGTGTTCCATATTCATATAGGATTAATCAATGATCCCCAAACTATGGTCCTAAAAGTGTTTTGGACTTTAGCTCCCAGAAGCTTCATCTATCTTGGCCAATTGTTTGGGAATCTGGGAGTCGAAGTCCAAAAGACCCGGAAGGCCTGAGTTTGGGAATCATATTCATGATTGTGACACCCACTAGTTAAACTTGGGGGAACTGCTCCAAGTGATGGAACTCTGTGCTATGGGTAAGTGGGATGTTTTAAGACAATACAGCTAGCCTCCTCCCATCCTTGAGGCATAATAATAATAATAATAAGAATAAGAATAAGAATAAGAATAATTTGTATCCTGCTTCTCTGTGTAACACAACCAGGATGGCTTATACACTAAAACTTACAATCCTGTCTCCCAAGCTTCTGCTCATCACCCACATTTCATGGACAGGAGGGAGCTTATTGCACCATAACTTAGAGACTGAAGGGGACTATCCTGAAGTGCCCCACTCACTGGCACTCATTTTTCAGAAAAGCCCCCTCAAGTTTATGGTGAGTTCTGGGTGCTGATTCCTTTGATAATTTGTAACCACATTTACATAGTTATGCAGTTATTGAAATCAAAGACATAGCCATGTTAGTCTGTAGAATCACCATCTAGAGAGATGTCATAGCACCTTTGAGGCAAATTGAAAGAAAGAAGTTGGCAGCATCAGTTTCCATAGACTTAGATGCATTTGGACATCTGATGCAAATGTATCTGAGGAAGTAGACTTAAATCTACAAAAGCTCATGCTGCCAACCTCTTTCTTTTAGTTAATCTCAAAGGTCCTACAACATCTCCCTCCATATTTATGTAGTTCTGAATGTGATGTAGGATCTTGGATGTTGCCTTTCCTGCCTTGCTCTTTTTGTGACAAGCATCTCAGTCTTTAACTGATGCTGCCATACTGATCTCTCTGTTCCCTCTGAATCTCATAGTGGTATGAAGAATATAGTGCCATCCCTAGGCAATTAAAGTCAAACAGAAATAAAGTACTTGAAAAAGTTTTGGGTGGAAAAGAGAGAGATGAGGGGAGGGGAGGGGAGAGAGAGAGAGGAAGAAGGAACCAATATTTTCAAGGAATACAAAAGCACATCGTCTGGCCATGATCAAGTGCCAGCAACAAATAACATACTCTGATCGAAAACTTGATTAAAATTGCTCAAAGGAATAGTTACTGGGAGGGAAACATATTGAAAAGATCTCCCTCCTGCCAGAAGGAGAAGACTTCAAAGGCTCAGCAAAGATAGTTAATGTTTTCACACTTAAAGTTTGGTGAGGAAAGGGAGAATGGGAGAGGACCAATGTTTGCTCACTACACATTTCTCAAATGCTGACCCCTCATGCTCTAAATCTGTTGGGTTGTAAAGATCTAAACTTTCAGCACACAATGCACTTGAGTCGGGGTGGAGGGTGGCATTCATCCATGCTGTGCGCCTCTCTATTCATCTGCTTTTCTTCTTCACATGACAGGCTGGTGTGTAGAAAGCAATATGGTGAACCACTTCACATTCTCTGGGTTTATTAAAATGGGAGCGGCTTTCTCTCACTATGCTTTCCTACACCATCAGGTGCCGCTACCTAATTAATATTTGGAATCCAGCCGATAACTGAATAACCTACATAAAAACATGTTTATATGTAATATCTATAAAGGAAATCTTTTTTCATTTTCATTTTCATTTTAAGGGGGGAAAAACCTTGTTGTTGATATTCATTGTTCTTTGTGAAACTAAGATATAATCATCTCCCTCCCTCTCCCTTTTGTTTTAAAGATCAAACTTGATCTTCCAAATCCCAGAGCTTTAACCAAAGCTTTTTAAGGTGGAAGAAACATTCAATTCCCACCCTGGCTTCCCTTCACTCTCCTCTCTGAAACATTTAATTAAATTGAACTATTGCAACAATAAACTTTGTATTTTGGGGTGGGTAGAGGGGTGAGATAGACAGTCTGGACATTGAACAATATTGTAGTGCACTACAAGACTGCTGTACACTATTCTGTTCCTCTTGCCTAGAATAGTAAGAACACTCTTCTACTTTAACTGAGAACCCACTTTTACACATTTACTTTGTAATCAGTGCTCTTTCAGTCATATTCTATGTCCTCTAACATTTCACAGATGAAAACTTGGATATGTGAAACCAAGAAATAAGGATGTGGTCAAAATGACAAAGTTATTTAAAAGGAAAAACCCAGCACTAAAGAGGCTTCAGCAGCTTACTTTTGCCTGAACCTACTGCAAAGGACAATATTCTGCCCCTCTTTTCCTGCTTTGTGTAAGCCCAAAATGCTTTTGCACTTAGAATTCAATTTGAAGCAACTGAAGTAGGTTGAGGACACGGGGGGGGGAGTTGGAAGAGGAATGAAAAACTGGGACATTTTCAAAGCAGCTGAAAAAGTGAAATGCAGTGGATTAATCAGAGCTGCTCAATTGGGATAGCTGGAGGGTATGATATCACCATCCCTTGAAATATGAAATATGAAAGACTTCATTTTTGTGGGAATTACATTCATTTCCTGTTAAGCTATCTGACCAAAATGGAATTCAGTAACAGTTAGAAATAATATTTGTTTTCATTGATCTCCCTAAAGAAAAAGATGTTTTTTTGTTGTTGCAAAAACCTTTATATGTGTGTGTGTGTGTGTATATATATATATATATATATATATATATATATATATATATATATATATATATATATATATATATATATATATATATATATATATATAATAAAACAATTAAGTAGAGTAGTGGAGGACAGAGGGTCTTGGAGATGTCTCATCCATAGGGTCACCATGAGTCGAGATCGACCCAAGGGCAATTAACAACAAATGTATTTCTACACAGAAAAATTCCCTAGAATAATATGCTAAGTGTGCATACCAGGACAATGGTGCAGAGGAATCTTTGTTGTCTTCCATAGCATGGAGAAAACTATGGGAATTATTCATCCTCACATGCAAAGAAGATCGAATGAAAGATTTGCATATGAACTATCTGTGGTTGCTGTACCTCTGGAATGTTAATTTCTGGCTGCTGCTACACTGCAGAATTGATACAGTTTGCCACCACTTTAACTGTCATGGCTCTATCCTATGGAATCTTGAGAAATGTAGTTTGATGTGGCACCAGACCTGTCTGACAGAGGAGGCTAAATAGCTCACAAAACTACAAATCCCAGAATCCCATAGCATTGAGCAATGACAGTTAAAGCACTGTCAAACTGCATTGATTCTTCAGTTAAATGCAGTCTTTGCATTCAGAGTACGCTATAATACTATTAATAACTCTGTGTGCCTATATGTATGTGATATTCTCATTTAAAAAAAAAAAACTTAAAAAAAATTGCAACCAGTCTTAGTCCAATCCATCAGGGTTTCTTCTTTTTATTCCATCTCCATTTTATTCCTTCTCTTCCCAAATTTTACATCCTTGTAAGTCCATCATAATTTTTTTAAAAAAAAATCCCTGCTCTTTCGGAATCAGTTTCATGTTCTTTTACCATAAATGAGATTAAATTCAGAGTACGCTATGATGCTATTAATAACTCTATGTGCCTATATGTATGTGACAACCCACACAACACTCAGGCTTCCACTCCAGTATCTGACACCGATTCATGTTCTGCACAGCAACGGGATCAGTTTGAGCAAATCCCTCCTTCACTCAAAGACACATTGTCTTATCAGTGGAGAGCGAAAGGTGCAGTTGGAGTCGAACGAAAGCCCATTTCTCACAAGCTCAGAGCTTAAGCACTTTGTTATTGGTTATTAGGGCTGGAGTCCTAGAGATAAACCTACAACTACTGTACACCAGTTAAGGGCAAGTAAGCAAAATCCCCGACAGAAGTCTGTTGTAAAATGATGAATAAGCCTCCTAAATTGCCATAAGGCGCAAGTCACAATGGAATCACATTTGTCAGACATGCATTGTAACCCTAAGGTTATCATAGTGGGCCAGCAGATACAGGGGGAGTACTTAACATTATCACCCCTAATCATTTCTCCTACGGGCTAAAAACTCTACAGGAAGCACAACCACGTAGAGGTGAGTATACGTTCCACTGGATGCTGGAGAAAGCATTTTGTAGAGAGGGAAAAGAGAGCTCTTTCAAAGACTACTCAACAAAAAACCACACACACACACACACAGAGAGAGAGACATGCTTTGTTCAAAATTAAGATATTCATTCATATATATATATATATATATATATATATATATATATATATATATGCTTAACCATATCCCCAAGGCCTAGAGTTTTAAATAATAAAGTACTATAGATTACTACTTTATTAGTTTTTTTAAAAGCTTATGAAAAATTATCTCTTGCCCTGTGGGAGGACATTTTATCTGAAATTATAGCAACTGTGAGAGAGCTCTCTCATATCAAATTTAGAACCTAAAGTAGATTTCCATAACGTTTATTCTCTGGAAGAGGGAGAGAAAAAAAATAGGCCACTCTGTATCTTTCCTATGGCAAATTAAATCATCATTTATGGCCCTCCCTCTTGAAAGGAAGGCATTGTCTCTTTCTCAAATCTTACACACATTTAGGTCAAGTATGACTGGTTTATGTAGCATGTACTCTGGTGATTATTTCTCTTGCAGAGTGGGGAGAGTCCAGTCTATAGTCTCTATTGCAAACGCATGCCACAAGGCCATCTTCTACATAAAATTGAAAGAATATTTTCCATTTTAATTCTGAAATTATTGTTATTTTCACCAAACTATAAATGTTATATGCTGTTAATCTCAAGGCTGGACTTTGTCAATGCACTGTACACTGCACTAACTTTGTACAAAGTTTAAAAACTTAAATTAGTTCAAAACATGAGAGTTATATTGATAGTTGGTACATCTAGGAGAGAGGTTCTTTGGAGGCCCCCAGTTGTTTGGATCCGGTCTCATATATGAACTCTTTTGGGGCTGATGGCATTTCTTCTTCCCTGTCAACCATCAGTTCCCACCTGATGGTGACCACCTCTACTTTTGTGTTGTACTTCGAAAGAATAGGGTGACATCCCAAGCATAGATAATGATTCACAGTAGTCAAAATTGAAGGTAGAAGGTAGCATCTTCTAGCTTCCAGGGCCCAGCAAACCCCTGCTAGCTACATTGAGCATAACCAGCAAATCTTCAGTATCGCAGATTCATACTGCCAGATTTTGACTTAGGGGCTATACAGATGGGCCATAAGCGGAAGCTCTGGCCACCCCTTGGAGTGCCGGATTGGGGCTGCGGCAACTGCAATGGCCCCAATCTGGCACTTTGCTGACAAATTCCATTCCTTTTTGGAGCATCAAAAAGCTGCCCTTAACCACAGCTTGAGCTTAACTGTGGCTCTTCTGTGTTCCTTTGGTGCAGCATGTCTGTACACTACGCCAAGGGAGTGCCCTGATGCCATGTGCCCCGGGGAGGGGTGCGTGGAATGACAGCAGCATTGGGGCAGCCAGCATGCAGTCACCCCATCCCAACTCCCAGGCCAGCCATTTTGGCCAGTCTATACAGGCCCTTAGTGGTTCAGTTTCAGGGCTAAATCATTAGATTGTGACCTACCATGAAATGCTCACTGGAAGAAGTCAATTAATTGATGGTACACCCTGTCATACTTTCCAACATGCCTGTCCACCAGTGCATGTAAACTTTTCAATGCATGGAACTTCCTCAAGTGAAAAGTTATGTAGAAATGATATAAATACTTATTGTTATTGTTATAGTTATTGTTATTTGTAGCCAGAGAGCTTGAAAATTATTGGATTAAAAGAACCAATGTTACTACATGCACTTATTTCTGGGAGGAAAGAACGTTATCTTCTTATGAGGCACCAATAAGAACTGAGATTGCTGCGAGAAAGCATCATATATTTGCAGCAGGAACTTAACCATAATAAACTGGGTGGGGGAAAGTTAAACACACAGAGGTACACATACAACCGGACACCATGATTTCAGTCTTTAGACAAGAAAAGCTTAGGAAAGTTCAGAAGAACTCAAAGGACCGTAATGATTTATATCCTGTGAGCTGGTATGCAACTTTAAATACAGTCTTTTCTTCCAAGTTCATCTTGTCATCCATAGATAAATATAAATTAGAACAAACCAAAATAAGTGGGTGGCTACCAAAAATCCACAAAATATCTAACCATAATGGAAGAGTATGTCCCTCAAGTCAATAGCAAAAACAGTACATTACTTGGTTTAAATCACCAGTCGGGCTGAAAAGAAATATTATTGGACAGAAGAGTTCATTGGATATGGTACAAAGAAGTCAAAAAATAGTCAGGGTACAACCACATAAAATAAAATACTGACCAAATTTAAGTATAAACTGGTCATCCTCTCATGTTTTTGGATTCTGATGATTATATGTTGCAAAGCTCAGTAATGTACCTTTCGGAGAGAAAAAGTCTTGTTCATTAGATTTGCAAAATACAGGCTTTAAAAAATAAAACAACCACCAAAAAACAAAACAACCGCATAGACACAAAAACAAACATGCTTGTAGACAGAAAGGTACCATGCAGAAACAATTCAAAAGGAAGGACTTCTTTAAGTAGAGCATAATTGATATATGGAATTCATGGCCACAGGATGTTGCCATAGTAATTATCATATTTTGTTTTATTTTACAGACTAAAGTAATGGAGGATCATTTACTCTGTGGCTATGAATAATGGGAATAAAAATTCACTAGAGTTCACTATGTACAAGGAATTAAGGATGACATAAGTATAAGAATTAGGTGGGGAAAATCACCTAAAAGCAAGGAGGGGGACGCATCAATAAGAGCAAAACA
>CM034704.1:22780705-22797597 GCA_020142125.1 Phrynosoma platyrhinos
CAAGGCTGAACTCAGGGGAGGACTCCAAGTCTGAGATGGAACCTCATGGAACATGCAGCATTGAAACACTATTGTGTGTGTTCTATTCCACAAAGGCAATGATTCTGCAGGTAGAACTCTGCTTCTCTCACAACTCAATATGTCCATTACACATTGTCCTAAAAAGTTGCTTCGAGTGTGCAGTGCAATACACTTGCCTATCTCACCACAGAATTCTGCACATAATCCAGTATGTATGTGCCAAACATTTGCCCAACAGTATGATCCAGTTTAACACCAGTTGAACTATACTGGTACAATATTACACAGAATAAAATAATATTTTAATGGGGGAAAGGAAAGGCCAGCTGCTTCCATTGTCCTTGACAGGAATTGTGTACTTATGGTTGACACAAATACCTGTAATTTCCATCTCTTAAAAGCAAAATGCACATATCCACAGTTACAGATAAGTATCTCACTAACAAGCCAAGTTTTCAGGCCTTATCTGAAAGGATCAGGGAACTGGCAATATGAAGACCACATGAGACCTGGAGTTCCATTTTAATTCATGAAAATCAATGCAAAGCCAGATGGAGACTGAATTGTAAAAGTCATCTTTAGATCTAGGAAGCAGTATGGTAAAATCATCCATCCTTGGTTAGATGGGCAATTAGTTTGGCTATATGGGACATAGCTTCCTAGAGTTTTTATCCAGTTCTGTATGCAACTGAATGCACAAGGCAGTGCCCACCTACCGTAACTTGACAGTGCATCCACAATGCTGATTGTGATTGCATTAGACTCCTTTGAATGACATCCATTCTTTTAATTAGAGGAACATGATACATAAATAAACCCATTCCAAGAGGCATGAAATTTATAACCAAATTTATGACTATAGATTTAAGTGTAAAAGTTGTGGGAAAGAAATGCATGTTCTTAACATGTAATGGTAAGGGACATATATATATATATATATATATATATGGACAGGTTTATACATACATACATGTAATGATAGAAATAATTTAAATTATCCTCCTCCTCCACACTTAGTTTTCATATTTCAAAATATCCTAACATAGATAGATAGACAGATAGATAGATAAATAGATAGATATTATTAATGAAGTCATTCAATGGAACATTTCGCTCTAGTATATCTTGCATTTCTTCATTTATCACTAAATGATACTCAGTACCTTCATCTAGTAATACAATCACTTCAGAAACACAAGAAAAATACCCTGATAAAATATCCTAATAAAATAATGCAGAATAATTGAAAACAAGTGTGTGGGGTACCTTTAAAACTGAACAGAGATGTTTGAATTCTTTTGGCCAAGTCCACTGTGTAGACCCCACCCATAACACTGCAAAAAACTTCATGCTGTCTCAATATCTGGATTTGGATCCACAAGATGGCAGCATTGTATTCTGCCACTTGGCACTTCCTGGAAGGGTTCCAGTGGGCATCTTTATTTACACAAGTTCTAGTATTTCACTGACCTACTGCAATTTTTTGGATTGTTTCTCTCTCCTAGCAAAATGGAGTTCTTGAGTTTGAAACAAAGATGTAGACAATACAGTGCATGACAGTAATTGTGTGAGAGCCATCATTGTCCTAAAAACCACCCAACCACTGCCTGGTATCTTACTGGTGCCTTATGTATGTATTAAGACCCCTTATGAAAGTAGTCTAACATTTTTGATAAAGGCAGAATGATCACACTCAGATTAAGGTTGCAGAAGCAGAATTGTATATGGGAAAAGGTATGTGAATTTAGTTGTTTATTCAGATGGACATTTAGTGTCTTGGTCTAGTTGAGCAAAGGTGCCACAAGGGCAATGCTGAACAGTTAATGCATAACTTAGCATGGGTCAATTTGCAGTGTGTAATACTGATATAGGATCTTTGCCAAGTTATTTTTATTTTTCCCCACTTATGGTTGAGTTTAACTGAATCCCCCCAAGGATTATTGTGAAATTGTCCAATGACATGTCATATGGTAGAAATCAAAAAGGGATACATTGAATCACTTTTCCCTACCTGGAATTCTCTTGCCTCAGTCTAATCCAGTTATGGCCAATGACAAAAGGAGTTGATTTGTGACATATGTGTCAGAGGAGGCCTTTCACAATATTTGTATTGTCCACTGGAAATGATAGAGTAGATCCAACCTCAGTATCCGATGTCAGTGGAATCAGCACATTTTCTTCTCCCTTTTCTTCTTTCTACAGATCTCAATGGTATCCTTAACCTGATTCATAGAATAAATAGGAGGGAGGGGATGCCATTTTTGGGCAGAAGAAGGTACAAGATTCAGTAGGCCTTGGCTGATGCTTGGATCCTGACAGTCAACATCTATCTTTGATATGAAGACCCTTGTTCCCATCTCATGAACTTATTTTCTTGAATTGGTAAAGGCAGTGTGCTTTTTAGCAAAGAAGGGAAAACTGATTAAGCACATATTCTAATTATTCAGCTCATTGTAGCAATAACAGTTAAAACTCTGAGAGAAAAAGGAAACATGCACTTTGATGCAGAATGGTTCTCTCATTAATTTTGCAGTGCTCACACCCTCAGACAATCCCTAATGCAGTCCTAGGAAAGGAGCCAAGTAAGATAAATGAGGTTGAATTCAGGGAGCATCTAAAAATCAGTAGTTAGTGGTAAGAACACCACACATAGGTTAGGAAGGGTGTATGTGTGTCTTAGGGTGGGATTGTTTCTTTAGTGAAACTTTTCTGCTTTGGTGCCATTTCTCACATTCAAACACTTTTTAAAGCCTGGTCACTATTCAGAGAGTACTTACCCTTTCATTGCATCAAAATGCTTGGAGCTTCTCAGTATTCCTGTTAAAACTTTAAAGAAAGCCTTATAAGAAATATTCCAGAAAAAAAAATGGAAGGGATAATGCTTCCAGTATTGTCTCTTGAAAGTTGTTGCTTCAATGACCCTGTTAACCAGATGGAGACAGATCACAAAATACAGAACTCTTTCAGTTTTTAGCTCCTCTTCCTGGGCACTTTGTGAGGAACCTTCTTCAAGTAAGAGGGCCTTGGAAGATGCCCAGTCTTGCCATCTTCTAGAAATGGCCCTATTGTCACTGCTAGTCCTTTCTCATCCTTTCTATTCCTGAATGCAAGCAACCAAAACAATGTCTTCATGGAATGAAGAATGGGGCATAAGTGCTGGGAGTTCCCATTGAAGGGCAAACAGTTATCTTTTCCTTCCTGGAACCTAACACTTGATACGACCCCTACTTTACACAATGAAAAATAAAGAATATTAATAACATAGAGAGATGTCCATGGACTTACCTGTGATACAGAAGGGCAGGAGTTCTGTGCATTTTTTGATAAAAAAAAGCCTTCTCCTTGATTTCTAGAACATTGGATCCTACTTGGGAATTCAGTAGCTTCTGAGGACCTTAAAGGAAAAGCATCCTATATGTAGAGCAAATATCTACCAATGCTTCTCTTTTTTCATTTTGGAGAAGGAGAATGAAGAGATGAAACAAAGGTAATGGTGGGTACTCAATGGGTTTATGTAGAATTAGAGGGTGCTCTTCACAACAAATCAAGCCCACCTTGATTTGCTTCTCAGCAGTTTGCACAGGGCAGCTTATACAGACAAAGTCCATTATGGACACCCTGTTGGTGATTTTCATATAGCTGCAAGTCTATGGCTAACAAACATACACAGACATAGAAGCAATTGTAGAGCAGACCCATTAAATCAATGGGACTCAGGCAAATGTTGGTTTACCAAAATTCCATTTATTCAATTGATATTTTCATGTTAGGATTAATACGTAGTGTTAGGCAAATGTATTTGTCACAACCAATGTACAGTTGCACATTTTTGCTTATTTCCTTTTTGTACACAATGTATTCAAAAAGCCCACCAATGTCCTTGTGCCCAAAACAGGGTCTTTGTACACAAAACATTTTGGTTTCAAAAAGAAGATGTTTGTGCATTCCCCCCCCACCCCCAGAAAAGCCATCCCAAAAGTGTGGAAAAAAACTTGTGACCATTGATTCTTTTCTGAGGGGGAATCCAAATGTGTTGAGACACCCTTTCTCATTATTGATGAGAAAATGTATGAGTATTCCTTATGTCCCTAGTGACAGACAAGTCAAGAAAACAATAGAAATTGCAAACAAAACAAAATGTATCATAGTATATAGAAAGGCAAATTCATCCATTTGAGACTGAAACAATGAGAAATAATAAAATGAACCCAGCTGGCAACAATAGAGCTCTTGTCCATTTTGCAACAGAAAAAAAGAACTTGATTCAGTCACAGAGGGAATTGTAGCAGGTAAACAATAAGATAATATTAAAAATTGGTCTTCTCTGTGGGGGAACCTGGAAAGAAAGGGAGGAAATTAATTCCTGACTGGCATCATGATGTGCATTATAAAAAGGGCAGGGCATATAAGAGACTCAAAAAATTAGAGGGAAAGTGATTTTAAGGACAGAACATTTAATGAACCTTTTAATTCCTAGGACTGAATGAAGCAACTTCATACAATGAAAATGAGACAGAGGTCCCATTTAGTGTTGAGGTTAAAGCTGCACTGGCATTCTTGCATGGAAGGAGACATCAATAAAGGAAGTGATAGCTGGATCAGTGGAGTGGTTTGGTGGCCATTTTAGCTGTGTTGTGCAGCAGATTTGTGTGGAAATGGCTTATATAAGGAAGTACTGGAAGTTGCAAAGCAATCTCCTGAAGCAAGTCCCTCTATCTCTATCTCTTTATACAATATTAAAGGTCTTTGCCATATACCTATTAATCTACATCTAGCCAAATTGCCCAGAATTTACTGTTTTGGTCTCCTGAGCTCCCAAGTTTCCAAAGACCTGTCTTATCCAGCAGTCACATCAACATCAGTATTCCTCTTAAAGATCCCTCACACATTGAATTATTAGGAAATTATTGCAATTATTGCAAAAATAATAGTTACCCATACTATTGGCTGTGTTAGGGTTCATAGGAATTGTAATCTGATATGTAATGGAAGACCACGTTCCTCACCCCTAGCCTAAAGCATCTTGTTGTTTGTAAGGAACAAATGATTGCTTTATGAACTGTGATATGCATTATTGTTTATTTAAGTGAGGAAATGCATTAGAAGGTCGAGTATTGGATAGAGAGCACCCTGCAAACCTGGAGACTCGATGTTTCCTCTTTTTCAGCACTCTGGGTTCTTAAATAAATTTGCACTCTGCTCAACTGTTTTCTCACCTTTTGTGATAATGCATTTCAGACTCTTTGTAAGGGATGTAAATGTTTCATTATGAAAATGCTTTAAAATGTTTTCATAATTCATGGCACAAAAGGCCATTACTTTCTCCATACTTGCATTCCGAAGAGCTAGCATCTTCTGAAGGTATGTGCATCTGTGCACATATATGCAAGACAGAGGGACTTTCAATACTAAATTTCTATCAGGTCTTCTGTAGGTATTTTGTCACTCAGGGTGGATTCTTACATTTAGACTAATGTGGATGAATCAAATATTGTTACCAGGAATCTGATTTCCAGCTGTTGTACCCTGATTTAGTAAAATGCATATAGTAATACCTAGTTTAAGGCTGTATATTGCAAACTCACCTTTTTTCCTGGTTGAAGAAAGAGCTATAACATCATTTTTCCAAAGATTATATGACCTAGTCTTGTTGGTGTCTGAATTCTGTTCTCCTTTTGGGATCTCTATACCATAACACATATAGAGTTTAAAGAAGAAATTCCCCAGGGGCGTAGCTACAACTTTATCAGTCCTAATCCAAATAGACCCACTTAATACAACTTGCATCAGTGTTGCTTTATCAAACTAACCATTGATTCAGTGGATATAGTTTACTGATTCATTTGGGACTAATAATTGGATTGATGAGAAGAATCCTAGACTGATGAGAATCTTTGCAGTTCAGGACTTATTCTTTGCAAAATTCACACATAGTTGTTTTGCACAGAAAGCAATATTTTCTGCACTGGAAACAGGGATTCTGTGCATTTCCAAACTGAAATATTATTTTCTGTGCAGAAGAACCTATTTCCTGTGCAGAAAACACTGTTGTTTTTTTTTTTTTAAAAAAAAAGAATAAATCTGTTTTGAATTGGTTTTGAAAACTGTATTTTTCAAAATCTTTCACTCAGCATGAAAAAAGCTGCTAAAATTACTTTCTTTAAGAATAAAATTAATGGCAAATTACATCTCTAGCCAACAGGTGACTTGAAGGTACATGTTTGCTTTTCTGTAGGACACCAACTGGATTCCAACCAAAGTGCATTTCCGAATCCAATCTGGGGATACTGAGAACCTAGAACATTTAGGATTGAAAAAGATGTGCCCCATCATTGAGCTACGGCCTCCTCAGTATAAAACTAACTCTGTGACTATGCACTTTTTGTTTTTTTTCAACCAGCTGCAAATGGCCCAATAGATGGGTGAGTGTTAAGGTAGGGAAATGGCAGCACAGCAAAAATTACACATTAGTTTTCTCCATTATATAGAAGCTGTCATCCTTCAGCACCAGGCGATCCATTAATCATCTAACAATCATTCATCCAATTCTTTCGTTGAGACATTAAACCATGGTCCTTTCTGTCTGTCACCGTTGATCATCCAGGTGGAAATTAAAATTCCCAGAGCATTTTTCTAAAAGAACAAGGGCCAACCTGGTGACCCTCAATCATTAAAGAGAAAGAAAAAAGGGGGGAGAGAGGGAGAGAGAAAGAGATGAAAAAAAAGAGAGAGAATGACTTCCATTGTCCACAGCTGTGTGGGAAGTGACTGCTAACCTCAAGTGGCATCACATTTAATGGGGTTATTATTATTTCTATGCACCACCAACAGATCCTGTGGGTGCTATCTAAAATCATAATCTATAATCATTTGTATTTACAGACACTGGACAAATAATCTGCCAAAAAATTAACACATGCACCTGAGATTCATTTGAAGGGATTTTTCATCATCAGCACAGCAATCTGTCTCATGTTTTCACCTCTGGCCCAAGATGGACAATAACAGAATCAGCTGTAGCCTGAAAATATCATTGTTTGATGGAAAGAAGAGCTCAGGACAAAAGCATCCCATGGTGATAAAGGTCTAGAATCCCAGGAGCTATTGGCCAACATGGGACTATTGGCCAACATGGCTGAGGCTTCTGGGAGCTGAAGTCCCTCAGCCCTTAAAGGGGAAAGGTTGCCTACCCCTGGTCTAAGTTGCCCGATTGCCACATCGGTTTTAAGGACTAAGAAAGAGAAGAAGTTGAGCACAGAGCAATGCAGTAGCACATGTGTGAATCAGGGCCTACTGCAGTGGGCTAGCCCATGTGTTGTTGGCCTTCTTCTCCCACATTGCATCTACATTGCAGAATTAATGTCATTTGACCCCATGTTAACTGCCATGGCTCAGTGATATACAATTCTGGGGTTTGAAGTTTTGTGAGATAGTGTTCTCTGTCAGAGAACTCTGGTGCCACAACAAACTGAAGCTCCAGGATTCCATAAAATGGAATGACAGTTAAAGCAGTATCAAACTGCATTAACCCTGCAATGTGACAGCAGCCATTGAAGATCTGGTCAACATGGAAGATGGCAAAAGATTGTGGGAAGTACATCTCTGTTGCTTGGTTGGATTACTTAGTTAGTTGGTGAAACTGAATTGATTATAATAATTTGAAACAATTGAAAATATATTTTTGATTACTTAATCTGAAATTTTCCCTTCCTCCTCTCTTTCCCACATGTGACTGCACAGACACATGCACACACACACACACACACAGTACTTGGATTCACACAAATTGTAATAGTTATTTGCCCATTAGTTTAGGCAAAACAACAACTCCAAATCATACCCTTTTTTAAAAAAAAAAGTGGGGCATCTTTGGAGAAGTGCCAGAGGGCTCAAAGGGTTACAAAAGTGGGTTGCAAAGGCTGCATCCAACCTACAAGCC
This sequence comes from Phrynosoma platyrhinos, assembly GCA_020142125.1. NCBI lineage: Eukaryota > Metazoa > Chordata > Lepidosauria > Squamata > Phrynosomatidae > Phrynosoma > Phrynosoma platyrhinos. The sequence goes on from CM034704.1 coordinate 22,788,666, forward strand.
ACAATTTTCCCACCCTATCATTGCTCTCTGTTTATTGACCTGCCTCAAGGCCACACAGCACAGAAAGAAATTAGCCTCTGAGCATGTACAGAATGCCCCAGAGGGTATTTGAAGCTCACACTTTCCCCTTGATCCCTGGTATTGCTTTGTTTATCCATCCAGGCTGAGTGTTGTTGGTATGTTCAGGCAGCTTCTACTCACCATAAACTAAGGCCAAGACAGACGTACTACATCCTATTTGATACATCGCTTGTTGTTGGGCTGGTGATTTATATGTCAGGTGCCTGAGGTATCCGCTCTCAATTTTTCCGCAATTAAGGAGGGCAGGCCAGGGCAGTTGACAAACGGTCCTCCTATAGCTCTTTTGCTATTGCTATTATCCTGTGGATATCTTTTCAACTAATTCATCCCCTTCTTAGAACCCACAGGTTTAGGTTGATAAATCAAGGGAGACCTGCGTATGCCGGGAGCTGATTACAGGGTCATTCCTCAGCAGCAATGTTTGACCAGACTTTCACAACTTCATATTTTATCTAGCAGCGGGATGATGTATCGCCGCTAATCCCAATGCAAAGCATCAGGAAAGAAAAAAGAAAAAGAAAAAGAAAAGAAGGAGGCTGTGTTTATAATAAATCACTGACAAGCAATGCTTGACCTTTTCGTTTTCTACAAGGTATTTCATTGTAACACCATAGACAAACAGAATTTTTCATCGGGTGCTTAATATGCATCAGAAAAGAACAAAGGTTCATAAGCAGTGAACATCCAACCCAAGACTGCACTAGAAACTACACCCCAGCTGTATTGAGATAAAACTGGAGCAATAATAAGAGCGACAGTGTCATATGAACCGTACTGATATCTTACTAAGGACCTTAATTTTATTCTCCAGACTGGATATCACAATGCAACATGCTCATCTCCCTTTCTTTTGAAGAGAGGGGATGGTTCTTTTTTTTTCTTCCTCATATTGGTAGTCTTTCTTGGGCTGCATCCTCAATGCAGAAATAATCCTGTATGACACCACTTTAGCTGCCATGGCTCAGTGCTATGGAATTCTGAGAATTGTAGTTTTATGAGACATTTTGCCTTCTCTGCCAGAGAGCTCTGGTGCCACAACAAAATACAAATCTCAGGATTCCCTAGCACTGAGCCATAACAGTTAATGTGTTGCCAAACTGGATTAGTTCTGCAGTGTGGATGCAGCCTTGATTACCCTTTCCCCACCATTCCTTCCTGAACACTCTTCCACAAAGCAGCTCAGCATGGCAATAAGGGCATACCTCAATTAATAAAGTAGATGTGCTCCTGCACTTTACTTCTTTAACAGAAATTTTGGGATCAGAAATAGAAATAACTAGGCTGGGGTCCTACACCACAAAAAACAAGAACAGTTCAACATGTTTCAGCAATTATTTTTATTTTACGGTAACATTAGGCTCATAGAAAATGAACCAACCAGGTCAGGTAAGCCTTGCGTTAGTCAACAAAAACATTTTGAATCTTCTGAAGAGACTTGAAAGCTTTTTTCCAAATGCATCCTGGGGTCATTCTTTTTCTTTCAATAGCCTGCACTTGTCTTATGATTTCCATTTTGGTAGCAAAATTGATAAAAGAATACTTTTTTCAACATGATAGGGTAGCTGGTGATAAGATAGCTTTCTGTTTTGGTCTTCATATGTACTTAGAAAGTGATGCTGGAGGCAACTGTTTATCTTGCCTGTTGTAAGTAAGTACATGCAACTACAGTAGGATCATTGAGAGTAGAATCTCATTCTTTCCCAGTTTAAGCTTCCTTACATTATTTAATGCAGACATGTTGGTACAACTCAACACTGAAAGTCTATCTGTAGCCCTTCTTCAGCATCCACCCAAGAAGATAAGAAGGGGGTGCAGCTGAATTGGTCTCCCATGGAAAGATTTTGTAAAAATGAGCTTCTTTGTCAGAGGTTGTCCCTTTGTCTGCCCATATTATATACACAACCCATTGAGGTACCCTTTGAGATTCAGGGAGTGGCTGGATAGAGGCAAAGTCTCCCAGTCAGACATCAGCATGCTTTGGCAGAGATGGTTAAAGCCCCTGTAAAACTACAGATCCCAAGAATCCATCTGGTGGAGCTGCAGTGCTTAAAGTGATGTCAAATTGCATTCTTTCTCCAGTGTAGATGCACCACATGTTGTACCTTTCTGCCATGCAGCTATTAAAGATAAGGAGGGCCTTGGCAAAGATAGAGCGACACAATAGAGAAAAATTAATATGTGTATGTGTTGAAAATTATAATTTCAGGTTTTTGATATGGGTTTCATGGTCAGATGGCAACTAAGGGCCCTTTTACACTAAACAATTATTGAACTGTGATTCCACTTTAACTGCTATGGCAACATCCTTATAGAATCCTTGGGGGTTTTGTAGTTTGGTAGAAATTACCACTTTCTGGCAGGGATTTCTAAATTTCTAAATCTCCCTTCCTAAATCATAAATCATAAGATGGAACCCTGGCAGTTAAAGTGGAATCATAGCACTATAATTCTGTAGTGTGAAAGGGTCCCAGGTTGTTTCATGACTTTCCACATGTTGGCATAAGGCTACTTGGATCTCGTCTGGAAGAACTATTTCCTCTTTTCAACTTTATTTTTCCTCTGGTGCTGCTGTTTCCCAATTCTATTTACCCAGCCAAATGAATAACAGTTACTGTGTTACCAGAAGGGCTGTGTGCCAGAGGGTTTTTTAAAAAAGTGTTTTATTTTAATGTCACAGATTATTAAATGCTTTAGTGTGACTGACAAGCTTTAGTAAATTTGTACAAATTAGATATACCAGGGCTCTCTCAGCAAAGTAGATTTTCTAAACCAGTTTTGTGTGAGAGGATAATAAGTGACTAATGATGGTAACATGCCAGGAAATTAAACATCCACGCCCTTAAACATGAACCTAAAAAAAATATGGTAGTAGTAATGCAGCTTCTCAATGGTCAAGTACATTAAAACAACCACAGTTGGCTGTCCATATCCACGGATTCTTTATCCATGGATTCAATCAACTTCCAAACAATACATAAATTACAAAAAGCAAAACTTGATTTTTTTCCCCATTTTATATAAGGGACACCATTTATTTATTTAATAGGACTTGCCATGTATTTAATAGGACTTGAATATCCAGGTATTTTTGTATCCATGGGGTTCCTGGAACCAAACTTCAGTGGATACCAAGGGCCCACTGTACATGTTCTGATATACTGTCATGGAAGTAAAGAATACTGTTCAAATAGGTTCATACAGAGATGATCATACTGGCTCTTTCAAAATTTTAAAGACCATGACCAGTGAAAACAATGGTTAAGTCATATGGTTCAATCACAAGGTTCTTTTGCCTGGCTAAGGTCATCCATGACTGCTAAAAGAGATGTTCTTTTCTCATTGTCACACCTCTTTAGATGATACACAGGTCCCAAACTGGTGGAACATGGGCCAAGAACATCTCTTCTAGCAGTCCTGGATCAGGCTGGGAAATTTGGAAAACCTCTTGGGTGTGTGGATTGCACATCTCTGTGTGTATTGGCGAGAAATGTCAGTGTTTTGGTAATCCATGACTTCTTCTCACTTGAAACTTCCAACTTGTCACAGTACTTTTGTTTTTGAGTTTGCACGGTTCCTCCAGCACCATTCCTTTTGCAGCCATGACAAGTGATCACACATTAGCAGAACAATGCCATCAGCACAGTGCACTGATGCAAATTGGTCCCACAAGCACCTTTGCAGAACAATGTGTGTGAACAATGATACCAGTGTCAGTCCCATTGTGGGCACCGAATATGTAGAATGCTCATCCTCTTCTCAGTTCTGGAAGTCCCAATGGTAAGCTGGGTTTTTCTGACTCTGCAGAATATCGTGTTTCTGCATGGAACATGGCACAGAAATTCAAGGGATGAAGAGAGGGCTGTTCCCTGTGAAAAATATTTTTAGTACCAAATGTCCTAAAATGGCCTTTAGGGAGTATGTATGGGGGCATTTTGCAACATTTTTTAAGGCACCTGCATCATTTTAGGCCCAATAGACTTTTTGTTGTTGTTTTGTGACAGGAAGCCATGGGTTTCCTGTTTTCTTTTAAAAGTTCTCTATGGAGCCTAAAATGGACCAGGAGAAGACCAGGACATGACAGTTCTGGTCCATTTTGGAGTAGGCAGACTGATCTTTGCCCCCCCCCCCCTCGATACAAATGCATATTTCTAACAAATAAACTTCTATAGAATTTACTACTGCAGCCCTTTATTCCTGTTCCCCTAGCACCAGCCAACAGCAGCTTTGCTCCAGTGTTGATTCGAAAATAAATCCCTTAATTGTCAAATTATAATCCTTTCAGCAGCAATGTCATTTGCTTTTTTGTGTTAATTCAATCTGCTGGGCTAGGGATGAGCCTGATAGAACACAAATCACATTGTAAAAGCAATCTCTAACTGGGAAAGAAACTCTATCAAAATAAATAAATAGAGTTCTGTTCAGATGAAGAAAGACAAGCGTGCATATGATACTTATGTGGGATACAGAATGGAGAAGACTTTTTTGCACAATCTATTGCCTTCTCAGTAGAGCTTGGAAAAGGGATCAAGTCAAAGACAAAAAAAAAATAGCAACATATTTTGGCTTAAATCTTTTACTACCTATAACAGGGATGTAGCTCTTTACTAATTTTCTTCTCAAGGGAAGTAGCTTTTCTCACTGTAGCCGCTACATCACACTGGTTCTCTTTAGAAGAATATTACCAGTGAATCATGGAATCTACCCTCAAGGAAATGGCTATCTTTTCATCAATATACAAAACAGGTTTCAGTGAGCAATGGTAGAGTTTTGGACCTCCAAGTGAACAAATTGACCAGGTTATTGAAAAGATTTGTTGGGAGAAACTGATATTCTCTGCATTTGTTTGAAACCACAATGGCAAATTCCTGGCACAGTCAGCAGAGCTAAGGTTAGCTTATTCCTTCTTGTCTCAGTTGTACTGTTGATTCTGCTAATGTGACACAGCATGGTTGACAGTACTTTAAATTCAACATAGCAGGCAAGATTCTGCTTTCAGATAGTGCAAGGAAGCAAAGCTTTTTTTAAAAGACAAAATAGGATCAAAATGGTTGGGTTTCACATTTCAGTGAAACTGAGGAATCAGGTCAAATTCATCTGATAAAATTTTCACAGAGGTTATATGTGTGCGCGTGCGTGTGTGTGTTTAAACATGAAACCTCAAGTACTCTGAGGTCAACAGAGAAAAGATCCTAGACTTTTGCCATATGAACCTTCTGCAAAGTCAATACAATCCATCTCTAAGCCCATATGAACTTAAAGTCAGCAGTGATTTTTGCCTGTAACACTTGCTCCTGCTTGCTCCAAAATTCATATTCTTGCTGGTAGGTTACAATAGTGTAACCCCAGTTATGCCAGTAGTAAGTACTTCCATAGGTCTTCCACAAAAAGGTAACCAGTATCTCATTTTGCAACAGCTGTGACTTCACTGCACCAGGGCAGACGGAGATTCCTAGTTGCAACTTTATTCTTTTTCCCTCCCAGTCATTGTCCATGGAGAAGCATCAAAGTGCAAAGTGTTCAAGGTTTACTTCAGACATTAAGGGGAAAAGCAGCAGCCTTTACCTTTTCTTTCTATTATTCTGTGTTTGTTTGATTTTTTTATAAGCCACTTGGACTGCATCTACAATGCAGAATTAATGCAGTTTAATACTGCTTTAACTGCTGTGGCTCAATGCTATGAAATTCTGGAATTTGCAATTTTGTGAGATATTTACCTCTCTGGCATCAGAACAAACTACAGATCCCAGGATTTCATAGGATAAAGCCATGACAGTTAAGGCAGTGTTGAACTGCATTAATTCTGTAGTGGGGAAGCCACCCCAATTATTGTGTCCCTCTCTATGCCTTCTCATGACCTATATTTTTTTGCCACACAGAGCATCATGAACATAAAAATTGTTCATGGGTTGGGTCATGACTGGGTTCTATGGGCTTCTTCAGAGGCCAACTAGGGATGGAAAGAATATTGTATATTAAAAAATAATCAAAAACAAATTTCTCAAGTGTTGAGAAAGATTAATGGGAAAAATCCTTAACTAAGCATTTCACAGTTTGTGGCTTATTCTGCACAAAATTTGCACATGGTTGTTTTACACAGAAAATTGCATTTGATGTGCATAAAATAGTCTCTCTGTGCAGAAAGAAATATTATTTTTTCTGTTTTTATATTCATAACAGGTTGTTTCCTGCAGGAAAACCGTTGTTATTTTTTGTGTGTGCATAAGCTTTCTGTGTGAATTTTTGCATCAAATAAGTCTTAAACTGTGTGTAGTTCCTGTGCATTTTTGAACACTTTTTCACAGCATGAAATCAATTGATAAATTACATGCTGGTTTCCTTGAGAAGAAAAATAGTAAAAAGCTACATCCCAGTTACAGGCAGAAGTAAGTTAAGAGAAAATATGTTGGCATTTTTGGCCTTTGGCTTCATCTACCACGTAAATACAAATATCCCCCCCCCCTTAGTTTGACCCATGGATGTAAAAAGGTTTCACACCCTTAACACAGACAACATTGGGCCACAAGGACAAAAAATTTACCCTAATGGAAGACAGTGTCCCAACTTCATATGTATATTCATGGCAACCCTGTGAATGAGACAATACACACATACACACACCCTGTCATCACCATCACTAAATAGGATCTCCTCTCACAGGCGCACTTGGGACTCCATCTCTCTGGTGTGAAACTGTCTCCAAGAAAAGCTGGCCAGGTCCCTGAGTTCTGTCAAAATTAAACAGAATAAAATAAAATAAAAATTGTACCCCATATGAGCCAAGGTTGTGGTATTCCTCATGAAGGGGCTGTCACTGTACTCCATTGATGTTGTGGCCTCTATATTTAATTAAATCAAAATGTCTCTGAACATTTTAAATGTCAGAACAACATTTCCAGAAGGGAAACATTAACTTGTCACTCATTGAACTGTAACATTACAGGCTGTTACTTAAAGATCCAAAAGGTCTCTATGTAATGACAGCTCTACCTATCTAAGTTCTCTGAAAATTCTGATACTATTTTTTTATATATATAAAATAGTCCACCAGATTAACAAGGTTCTTGTTGTAGAGTTGATATTTCAGGGCTGGGTGAGATAAGGTGGAACACAATTTTACACATCTGCCATGAACCAGACCATGTAAAAACAGAGTGAATACAGACATGGGTATCCAAATGATAACTCAGCTTGGCGTTCATGGAACCACCTGATGGAGGTTTATGGGGCAGAATTGTAAGCTGTGATCTTCTTGAAGTTATTTGACAAATAATTCAAAATGATTAAAACATTTAAAATATCATCTTGACCTCTCAGATATATTAGGCTGTTGAAGAAAAATGAATGAATGTTGTCATCCCTTAATATTCCTAATAAGTGTTAAGAATAAAAAGAATGTTCATTTTTTTAAATGCATTTTCCTATCAAAACAGGATATATCAACACTTGACAGTATTGAGCTGGAGGGCCAGATCCATTCAGGTCCTGCTCAATTTAGGTTCAAAGGGTACACGGAAGTAAGATGAAGACAATGAGAGTACAAGTTATAGCTTTATAGAGTCATGGAATCAAAGAGTTGGAAGGAGTCCCACAGGTCACTGATTTCAGCTCCCTACTCAATGCAGGAATGCCAGCTAGAATATTGCCAGAAGCATGCCCAGTATATTTGCTTTGAAAAGAGGACAATTGTGTCACATTTATTTTCCTTGTCCTTCTTTGAAACTACTCCAACTTTGACTATTTGTTATTAACTGCTTTCAAGTTGATCCTGATTCATGGCAACCCTTTGAATGAGACAACATAAGAAGGAACTTCTTGAAGGTAAAAGTGATTTAGCAATGGAACAAAATATCCAGAGAGGTGGAGGAATCTCTTTCTCTGGACCAGTGGCATGTGTGGAAGTGTGACCCACACTGGGTGACACCCCAGAAAAGGGGTAACAACCAGTCAGGCCCTCCTGCTGCATCTCTCCTGGCTTCACCGTGGTGGCAAAGACCTCTTCACAAGGAGACTTCCATGACAGTGGTGAAGGACAGGGCTGAAGATGCCTCTCCTGGCTTTGCTGCAGTGATGGAGGTCTCCTCACAAGGAGACCTCAGCCATGGCAAAGGAGAAAGCTGAGTGCACCACTCACAACTTTGCTTCTTCAGTGGAGGCCTTCTCATTAGGAGATCCCTGCCACCACATTAAAGGAGAGGGCCAAACACAGTCCCTGCTCCAGCAGCTCCCCTGCTCCAGGTAATACCAGGAATGGGGATGTCACTCCTCTGAACATCTTGAGGGGGGGAAAGGAATGGGGATGGTTTAACTGGAGATCCTGCTCTGAGCAGAGGGTTAGAGTCAATGGCCTATTGGACCTTTTCTATCTCCATGGTTCTGTGAGTCTGTGATTCTGACTATACCATGAATTACTTTATTAGAAGGGAACAGGAAAGAAAAGCAGAGCAAAATCAGTATGAGAAGAAAACTGAAAGAATACAAGGCTACCAGTATGTCCAAGGTTGGATTTTTCATGTATCAAGTGACTGGCCAGTTTTGAGAAATCAGCTGGATGAGGCTGATGGAGACCTACTACTTGTACTCCCAAACATTTGCTAGAATGGTGAGGTCAAATCAGATGTAACTCAAAGGGTCTGGCTTACATCATACTAAAGAAAACAAGTGGATGAAGCAGAGTGAAAGGAGCAATTCTCTTCCTGTTTATTGGTTGGAAAATGCCAAAAAGATGCCAACAAAGGAGACAGAATGGAATATTAATATCTAAGCAAGGAGATCAAAACCAGTTGATATTCCTGGCACCGAGATTCAGTGTGTAGATGTTTATTCCTTTAAAATTATGTGGCGGGGGGGGGGG
>CM034704.1:22797617-22827431 GCA_020142125.1 Phrynosoma platyrhinos
ACAGAAGGGCAGACTCTTAAAAAAAACTTGGTCAAGTCAAACATTGCCACGTGTTCTTGATTTTAAGTTTGCTGTCTTACAATCCAACTTAATTGAGTCGGCATTGAACATTTCTGATCTGAACATTTAATATGGCAAGTTTCTCCTTCTGCCAGGAATCCTATCTGGATGTTAAACATGAACTTGGTTTAATCATCAGAATATGGCAAGTATTGTAGCAAAGGTCATGTTATTTATATTGTCCTCTTACTCCATAATTCGAGGAGCATTTGCTTTCATCTTCAAAACTCAGAGCACTCAATATCATGTGCACATTCTAGTTTATAGAAGAGAGCTGGTTTCCCCTTATAGAGCAGGAAAGGGGGTGGGAGTGATTTTTGTTTCAAAGGCAGAAACTGGAATGCAAAATGGAGCTTGTTGACTTTCTTAGTTGGCCTCTCTCTCAAATAACTTGGGCATAACTTGTTACAAATAACAAGGTTACTAATAATTAATTAATTTGCTCAAAACCAAAGATATAACTAAGTGGCATTGCAATTGTAAGGAGAGATTGAGGGTGTCATTATTTTTATCATGTCACGTGCAGCCATGGCAGTTAAAGTGGAATCATAGTGTATATCTGTGTAGTGTGAAAGGTCCTTGGGTGGGTCAAATGCTGGATAGCCTTTCTGCATTAAAGATGAGAAAAGGAATGGAATGTTATTTATATCTCAGATCTTCATTCGCCTTGTCTCCATGGATGTAGAGTAAGAGGCTTAAAGAGTGAGAAAGGGTGAGTTGTCTTCATAGAATCCTAGAATCATAGGATAATAAGGACCACAAGGTTCATCTAACCCAATCCCCTGCTTGGCAGGAATCTATCACTAAAGCATTTCTGAGAGGTGGCCATCCAATCTCTGTTTAAACCACTCCAAAGCAAGAGAGTCTACCACCTCCCTAGCTTTCTCCAAAGTATGTTTAGGAATAAAATACACAGTGGCATCACCCAGTGTAGTAATTTATGGTCACTCCCATTGTGGGAAGCGGAGGCAGATGGGGAGAAGAGTCTCATTTTGGGGAACCCAGCATCCTGTTACCCCTGTCCTCAGTCCTCAAAGAGAAGTGCCATGCCAAAAAGAGTCCCCCCTTTTTTTCTGGGGAAAGGGCTGTGGGACACCTTGCTCCTGCTTGCTGTCACCCCCTGATATTACTCAGTATGGTCTGAACCCCCTGCACTTCCCAAGTGATGCCACTGAAAATACAGCCTCTTACTCTTATCAGTGGCTATGAGTATAGAACCAGGGATGGTGTTGATGTGGACTTGAGACCAGGGATAGACAACTTGGGAGTGTCCATGATCAGTTTCCTATTTCTAGATGTAGTGTACTTCCACTGAATCAAAAGTGGCCAGAGGCCCACTTTTATCTCCCCTAACCACTCCATTTTTTAATCTTATTGGAGAAAAACAAGACATATGGAAGTGGTACCCTTTCAAGGTGACTCTTAAGGCCACATAAAGAATGGGGAGGACCGCATGGCCTACTCATGCCCCACCACTGCACCAATTGAGTTAACAGTAGAGTTGTGCTCTTTTGTTTGCAGCTTTAAACTTCCAAGCATCTGCCATCCTTCTGAAAATTCTTATCTCATCTAAATTTCATCTACACAAATCTCTCTTACCTTATCTTTGACTATCAAAAGCCAAGCCTCATCAAAGGGCTTTACACCACATTCAAAAGACCCTCAGGAGAACCTCCAAGGAAAAGGAGTTGTTACATAGTTGTATGACAGTAGTCATTGGAAATGGGGCCGTTGATGTTACCCTGTATGCACACCTTGCTAACAAACTCCATTTAATAGACCCCTCCAGATAAGAGAACCTCACCCTGGTTTCCTCAGGAGCATCTATTTATCAAGGGTATATTACAGCATGTAGATTTGATTTGTGACTTTATTGAAATGGGCCTTTGTTTAAGGAGTCTTCTCCTCTTTTGATACTGGGAGTCTTATTGGCCCTTAAATTTAGTCTTAGAACTATTTTGTTTGACAGACACAAATGCTGGGTCTCAAGTGTGTTAATTTGACAGAGCACCTTCATTAACTCCGTAATGCAGCCTTATGTTTTATACACAGGTAAGCTTCAAGAGTGCATTTTTTAATCTAATGCAATATTTATCAGATCTGAGATCTAAAGTGTACATATTCAATTTTTTATGCATAGCTTTACATGATTCATGAAATTCACCCACGATGTGAGTTCTTCTCATTACAGTTTGTTTTTTATGGATCATTGTCCCCCCCCCCCGCCGCCTCGCCTCGCCTCCTCTTTCCTACCATCAGGCTAGCATTGAACTGACAAACTTTATTCAGCTGCCTTTGAACAAAACTCTGTTTACCTTCCAATCAAGATTACAGGGAGCGAGCACCTCTCATCACTTTTGGGTAAATATAACAAAGGAAATAAAATAAAGATTCCCAGAAGAGTGCTAAATTTATGATGAAACCAAATAGGTTACATTAGTTCAGCTTAGACAGAGAATTTTCTATATATTTTTAAACATGGTACCAGGTATTTTGAAATGGCATGACACAAGGTGAATAGCTCCTTTTCTTCTTCTTCTTCTTCTTCTTCTTCTTCTTCTTTTTGAAAACCCTCCATGTGTTAGGTGACTAGTTGCTTTTGATCTGAAGAGCGAAGGGGGGAAAATAGGAACATGCCTGGCATGTTAATTAGAGTTTGTTGTCAGCTTTGTATTCCTACATGGCAGAAAAGATTTCAGTGGCCATTCCTATGCTGCTAATTGGAGCATGGAAGTGCTGCCATGCTTGTGGGAAATATTTACTCTTGAGGAGGAATATCAAGTTCAGCAAGGGGGAAACTGGGCCCTATCCACACAATGCAAATACAAGGCTGGTATATCAGTATGTTATAAACACAGTTGGCCCACAAATCCTTTATCCATGGAGTTAACAATCCAAAGCAAGAAACTAGTTTTAAAAATGCAGAAAGCAAACCTTGATTTTGCCATTTGATATAAGAGACCCCATTTCATTTAATATGGGACTTGGACATCCATGAATTTGGGTATTGCAGCACTAGTCCAGAACATCTGATGCATGCCAAGGTTCCTACTACTGGTAGGCTATGTAGGAATTTTCTTAATTGGAAACACATCAACTATTGCTTTTTAATACCTGGAATGTGCCATACCTAGCCTTCATGAACACTATCTGGGAATAGCCTGGCCTGGCAGAATCCATGTGGGAGGAAGGTTAAATACATTCAGCTTTTCAGTCTGGGATCTCTCTTTCAAGTGTTCCTTTTCATTCCCTGTTACAGTAATGCAAGAGACACAAAACAATGCAAAGCAAGCAAGGAAAGGAAGGAAGGAAGGAAGGAAGGAAGGAAGGAAGGAAGGAAGGAAGGAAGGAAGGAAGGAAGGAAAGAAGACCGTGCCGTTAAATCCCAGCTGCACTGGTGTGCCACTTACACAATTATCTGCACCTTTAACCACTTAAAATTAATGCAGCCACAATGCAGGTTTTCATCATAGTGTGATTGGATAGGATGGGGAAAAAAGGCAAAAATGTATTTTAAAAAATGATGGGGAGATCCCACTCTGAGGAAAGGTGATGAATGATAACAAATAAATAAAAGAGAAAGTGCAGGAATAAATTTCCTACAGGTTTCCTTGAAGCCTTTTTGATTTATGACACATTACATATAGCGTCAACATTGAAAAGCTTCAGTGAAACATTAGATGTTTTACAGGCCTGGAACATCACTAAATCTCCAGAGACCATATTTCAAGTATGTGTGTGTGTTTTGCTTTCTTTTTTCCTTTTTTTTTTTTTTTAAAAAATCCCAATTTACTTTGAGGAATTAGCCAAACGTTGCTTATTTCTATGATATTGAGGGGGTCATTTGAATAGGATATTCTATGGAAAAACAAAACAAAAACCAGCACTCGATCAATTGCAACACTTTCATTCAAAAACAGCAAGGAAATATTTCCACATACAGTCACCCTATGCTTGGGAAAAACAAATCAAAATCGTACCCTTCAACTGTCCTTAGATAGCAGGGTCAGTCTCAATAAATTCTCTGTCATCCCACTTTTACAGCTGCTATTAAAATTTCCCTGTTTCTCTTTCATCCCCTCACATTCCCCCTTTGTCCTCAGTTTACTTCAATTGCTTGAAACTGAATGCAAAGTGTAAAATAATTTACACTCAGTTAACTCAGCAAGGGGCAAGAAGAGGAGCAGAATCTTGCCCTTCCCACTAAATTCAGGCAAAAGCAAACAGCCTCTCCTAACATGTGTGATCTTTTGCCATCTTGAACACACTCTTAAGTTGTTTGGCCACATCCTTCACAGTCTTGGATGGGAACATAGAGGAATTTTCCCCATCAACACAAAAGCTCCCAGCTCCCACTGGATGCAGTATCAATGAAGGGACACAAACAAAAAAGATTGTGAATTGTGGCTGTCCAATGCTGCCACAGAACTAGATTGGCCATAAAATGGACTCTGAGGACTACATCAACATTGTACATTTTCTGACCTAAATTGCTGCTAGAGAAATGATGCCAAAAGACTTTATGGGAATACCTGCAGGTAAAGCTGAAAGATATCAAGCCAGCACCTCCTGGTGCATTGCGTTTACACAGCAAACAAAGCAGAAGAGAGTGAACATGAGTGAAAATGAGAGGGGAAACACTGCCAGTCTCCTGCTAGTTCAAAGCAAAGAGGCACTTAAACAATTTCATAAATTATAACGAGACATATCAGAAAGAATAAAAGGAAATAAATGTTACAAAATCACATAATCTCTTTCCAACCGTTGTTCATTAAAATCTTCAAAATAAATCAAAACAACGACATGGAAAAAAGTTCTTAGATAATTAGAATTTTATAACCCTACCACAGCAGTGTGCCACTATCCTAAGTTCTCATAAGACATCACACCAGAAAAAGAAGAGGGGAAAAATAGAATAAAAATAGAATAAGCTCATCAAATCAGAAGAATGAGGCAAGCCTTCAACTTCCCATGCTATTTCATGGATAAAGTAGAACTGTTTTCTCAGCACAATGGATTAAGTTTTGCAAAGCATATCTTACTGTGTTGTGGGATATGGTGTTGCTACTTAAGTGAATGCACATTGTGTGTAGATGAACACAACATATGGGGACACATAGGCATTTGGTTCTGCACTTGGTTACACATTTGTATCTTTGTTCAGTTGTGCAACAAGGGTTACATAGTTCAAACAGTGTAACTTTGCATGGAAAGATTTACTCATTACACTCTCAATATAGACTCATGGCCAAGGGGTACAGCTATTCCAAGTCTGGAAAAGACAGTGCTATCTCTTCCTGCAATGTAGCTGTTAAAGATGGGGAGCATGTAGGAAAGGAGGGAAGCCGAGGAAGAGAAGAAAGAGAAGGAGAAGGCGGTGTCATCATTCAACACCACACATACAACTGAATACATAGGACTTTTAAGCTCTAAGATCTCAAACCTTGTGCCTTGGTAGATAAATAGGGAAAGCAGCCAAATCTAGATTAGAATAAATCTAACACATCCTAATAAAGTCATAATGGTTATGGAATCCAATTCCAATGGTTCCTATTCTAGAAGTCTATATTTCTTAATATATTTTCCTGGTGCAGAACTTCACCCATCAGAATTCTGATCTCCAAAAGTCAAAATAGAAATTTCCATAAAGGAAGGAAGATCTCTTTAATAGCCTCACAGTTGTAGCTGCCCCAACACAAGTCAAAATTCAGAGACAGATAATGTACTTTCAAAGGGTCCTAAATACCCTAGAGATACCATTTCCTGTCTGATCTTGGAAGCTAAGCAGTACTGGTAAGTACTTGGAGGGGAAACAGTCAACAAATGCCAGGTGTTGTAGGCTAAATTTCAGTATGTGCTATATTTCAGAGTGTCCCTGCCTAAGAAAACCCTATGAAATTCATGGGGTTGACATAAATTGGCAGGTCACTGGAAGGTGCATAGACATGCAAATGTACCTTCATGTTGACTCAAACTAATGCTGATTCTATTACAGAATTTCCATGGCAAGATTTATTCAGAGGTGGTTTACCACTACCTTCCACTGAGGCTGAGAGTGTGAATTGCCCAAGGTCACCTAGTGGTTTTCCACAGTTGAGTGGGAATTCACATCCTGGTCTCTCAGAGTCCAAGTCCAACCGCAACATTGTGTTGACTCCTATCTGTTTATCACATCCCTTAAAAAGGGGACATTTCTGCCACCACCCAGCATAGTATCACCAGGCATTGAATTCCAAGAATCACATTATTCCTACCACCTTGCTTTAAAGCTGAGAATCTGTCCTTTAAGAATCACATCTTTTATGGTGTCTAAAGTCTGTGATTTGCCAATTTGCCACTTAAATAATTTGTGGAAATGAGAATACAAAGGAAACACACATGTCAAAATCAAGCCCAAGAGTGAATTGGTTAGTACCACAAGAATGCTTGTGTTGTGTTGTGTGTGTTTAAAAACCTTTTATGGTGTTGTTCTCCAGTTTACTTTTGTTGTGATCAGATGCTTAGAGAAGAAGAAAATATACTTCAAAACAAATGGCTTTAATCTGGGATTTGTCATTTTGCCTCATAGTTACAACTGTGTTTGGCTTCTCTGCAATGTTTACCTAGCCCAATATCTCACTTTTATGACAGTAACAATCCTCTCTTCTGTATTTAACACAACAATGAGATGGTTACAGAAAAGCCTGCACATTCTTATAAGTTTCCAAATTTCTTGGGAACCTTATAATTAAACTTGATGCCTAACATCTGGCAACTCAATGTCGACATCTTATTTATAGCTTTGTTTGGTGTGCTTTATACTCTTGGCAATGCATTCAGATAAGCTGTGGCTGGGAATTTGTTTTACTTTTTTTTACTTGTTTCGAAGGAATATGTGTTAATTATAAATAGGCAGCTTCTTTTGAAATTAAATCTCTCTCTCTCTCTCTCTGTTTTTTAAAAAATTACATCACACCATCCATAGTCCCAAAGCTGGGAGACTGGAGATCAAAAGGATCTTGTCAAAAAATCCTACTATGTACATACGTTCTGGTTATGAAGAAATGTCTATTTTTCCTTCTCCCCAGTGAAAAACTTGGTATTCAAGAGGAATGATTTTAAGACTGATTGAAGAAGCTTTAGGCACAGTGTAACAGTCCCTGGGAGAGCATTGTAGAGGGCAAATGATACTACTTTGGAGAAGAGGACCACTCTATTGAACACTGACAGATCCCCTATCTAGGGACCTTATCACACGGGGTCTAAAGCAGACCTAATCCAAAGGGTATCCATAGCTAATCCGTATTAGTTCCCCGTGTTTCCACACGACGTTGCACCAAAACTCGACAAAACCCGGAGCTAATCCGTATTAGTTCCCCGTGTTTCCACACGACGTTGCAGCGAAACTCGACAGAACCCGGAGCTAATCCGTAACGAATTGAGATCTTTTGACATTCGGTTTATAGGGGAAGTACAAGCGAGCTTTCGGAATTATTGCGCAATGGCCGCCCAGGCGAAATACATATGATCACACAATACGTATTGTGAAGCATTTCAGTTCATTTCAGTATAGAACTGAATTTATTCTTATTTTGGTTTCTTTTCGCTTCGTGGCCAGCGTGTGATAAGGTCCTAGGTTGGATTCCCAATTCCTACCCTAGAACTCCTGTCCTTCTCCTTGTCCTTTTATCCTCAAAAACTCTCCTTGAATCTGGTACTTGGGCCTCAAGGTGACTGCTATTTTGGATAAGTGGTTGTGTTGATCAGTGGGTTCACTGTGGTAAAGAATGACCACACTTCTATTTCAATGATTAAATTTAACGAATCTGGGTGCATCTATCTACACTGTAGAAATAATGCAGTTTAATACCATTTGAACTACTATGGCTCCATCCTACAGAAGCGTGGCTTTTGTAGTTTGGTGAGGCACCAGCACTCTTTGGCAGAGAAGGTTAAAGACCTTGTCAAAGTACAAATCCCAGGATTCCAAAGGATGGAGCTACAGCACTTAAAGTAGTGTCAAACTGCATTATTGCTACAGTCTAGATGCACCCTCAGAAACAGCTGTAGAAAGCAGAAGCAGTAAATATTTCTTCTATAAAAATAAGCTAGACATGAACTCCCTAAACTCTCTCCACAATTCCAGCTCCCAAACGCAATTCAGATCTTTATCAATCCCTCTATTCCTATCTCCACAAAGGAATGATACTTTTATTGCCCAGCCAAAGTGTATACAATACGTAATGCAAGCTTTTGAAATTACACTGGCTGCTTTATCAGGCAGAAGATGTTAAAAAAATCATATAGGAGGATGAAAAATAGAAATAAAATAAAGGCCAATAGGTACAGCTGTTCCAAGTCTGGAAAGGACAATAATGTCCTTTCCTGCCATGTAGCTATTAAAGATGGGAAAGATATAAGAAAGGAGGGAGGAGGAGGAGGAGAAGGAGAAATAGGAGAATGTAAAGGTAAAGCAAAGAAAATGGTGACTACATTAGCCGTGATTATAGCCTTTAACTAGGAGCCCTGGTGGTACAATGGTTAAATGCCAGTACTGCCACCATAAGGTTGTGAGTTCGATCCCAGAGGCTCCAAGATTGACTCAGCCTTCCATCATTTTGTAGGTCAGTAAAATGAATACCCAGCTTGTTGGGGGAAATTGGCTTACAGATTGTAAACCACTTAGAGAGTGCCGAGTTCACTATGAAGCAGCATAGAAATATAAATTCTATTGCTATTTGTTAAGTGAATGTGATAACTTTGCCTGATTTTAACCCAGAAAAGCTGACAAACATACACAGATGTCTTATTCAGTTGCCTCAAAGCCTGATTCCTCCTGGAGCTCCTTTGAAAGGAAGTGCCAAAGAGCCACCATCATCATCATTTTCCCACCATTCAAAAAAGTCCCATGCACCATTGCAGTGGTGTAGAGGGGGGGTCAATCCTTCTTTTAGGTTCCTCCTGGATGGATTAAACTCCCAGCTTTCACTGAGAAGGGGATTGTTCCTTTTTTAAAATAAGAATTAAAGTACCATACTTACATTGACCCACAGATAGGTCAACTCATGTTTTTTTTGTGTCAATTTGGGTCACTTTTTTGACTAAAATTTCTAGACTTATACATAACAATAGCAATAGAATTTACATCTCTATACTGCAGGGGCAGGCAACCTTTCCCCTTTAAGGGCCGAGGGACTTCAGCTCCCAGAATCCCAGGAGCTATTGGCCAACATGGGACTATTGGCCAACATGGCTGAGGCTTCTGGGAGCTGAAGTCCCTCGGCCCTTAAAGGGGAAAGGTTGCCTACCCCTGCTATACTGCTTAATAGTGAACCCAACAATCTCTAATTGGTTTACAATCTGTAGGCCAATTGCCCCCAACTAGGTGGATACTCATTTTACTGATCTGCAAAAGGAAGGAAGGCTGAGTCAACCTTGGAGCCCTGGGATCGAACTTCACATCCTTGTGGCTTCAGTACCAGCATTTAACCATTGCACCACCAGAGCTCCTTATACATGATTATATAAGTAGCTACATACTCCCTCCAATTATTTGAAAGGAACCAATCAATTATTTTTTCCCCCAAAATTATTGAAAGCTGCTGTTGTCTTAGTTGAGCTGGAGATTTGCACACAGCTCTTTTTCTCTTGACTGGAACTGAGCTCACCAAAACTTGGGAATTTTCACCATCATCTCCCACCTGATCTTTTGATCAGATTCTCTATAGAGCATGATCCACAAAAACTGGATACTCAAGGCTAAGCCCTGAGATCTGACAACCTTAGCTACTACAGGTGCACCTGAAATGGAGCGTTATATAGGCATTATTTTCTGATGCTTGAAATCCCTGAAGAAATCAATGTAAAGGAAGGAGTAAGAAGACAAGATTTTTCATCTACCTATATGTTGGAGAATCTTGAGGGAGAAGAAAGATTACCTAGCTAATTGAATTTGTTCTTTAATTCCCTTGCAGTTGGTTTCTGAAATGACCTATCATTCAAGCAAGAAATAAAAGAGTTGATGGCAGTAGCATGAATTAAATACAAAGTTTTGTAACTGCAGTTTGCAGCAGAACCCTGCAGATAAATCACCTTCTAAAAGAACAACATTGCTACCCTCTAACTTAAAATTTTAATATTTAACAGACAAAGGCTTTCTTTGTGTGTTACTCAAATCCATCACTTGTCCTTTGGGGGACTTGAGACTCAGCAGTTAAGAATCTGAAAAGCGATTTGGAAGCCCACCTCTCTGAAGGCAGGGAAATGGTGAACTTTTGTTACAAAAGGGTCCAAAGAGGCAGTTTTTATAGTACTGGTACATAATATGACAAATCCTCAAATCACTTCTTCTTCAGAAGAAGTGGGGGGAGCAAATAATTTATGGCATGTTCTAAAGTCTGCTGAAGAACAATGAAAAGACTCCCATTGACATTAACAGTCTTTTGATCAGATTCTCTATAGAGCATTAAATAAATAGATAATAGTACATGGTAACCTCATTATCCATGATTAATCTTTGTTTAACGGTGTTCACCAGTGGTGAATTACCTTATCACTTTTGAATTATTTCAAAAATCCCAGGAGAGGCAGGGAGTACTCTGAATTTTTTTTTTATAAAAGCCCATTGTGTTAAAGAATTCTAATGCAAAGCATACATTGAGAATGTCACTGTTAATAATAATCTACATCAGGGATTCCTTACTGCAAATGTCAGCTAAGGTATTTGGGTTTCCATCCAAGGTGAATACAAGAGGTAACCAGACCTTGGAAATAACTCATTAAGGATAATTCCTCGCAATATGTGAGTGTGTCTGTTGTTCTTCTTCTTGTTGTTGTTGTTCTTTGCCTTCAAGTCCCATCTGACTAATGGTGACCCTAAGGTGACTTTATCACTTTTTTTTTCTTGGCAAGCTTCTTCAGAGGAAGTTTGTCATTGCCATCCTCTGACGCTGAGAGAATGTGACTTGCCCAAGGTCACCCCAGTGGATTTACATGGCTGAAATATATACCTCCTTTTTTCAAATATTTTTGTCCCAGAACAAGGACATGGCCAGTGTGGTATGGTGGTTTGAGTGTTGGACTGAGACTCTGGAGAAAAGGCTTCGATTCTCCATCTTGGCCATGAAACCCACTGGGTGACCTTAGGCAAGTCACACTCTCTCTGCCTCAGGGGAAGGCAATGGTAAACTTCCTCTGAGCAAATCTTGCCAATAAAACCCCTTAGGGTCACCAAATGTCAGAAATGACTTGAACGCACACAACAAGAACAAGAACAAGAACAACAACAACAGCCGCAACAACAAAGGGGTATACCATTTCACCAATGGCCATATATATAATTTGTGTGCACAGAACAAAACCATGGAGACAGTGCTAGAATTATACCCAAGCAAACTTGGGTTTGTCAGTTAGGACAAACCCTAACTGTCCTAACTGACCCTGTTTGAGTTAATGCTGTGAGGCATATCTGAGGGCCTCAGGATATCATGTCTTGTGTGTAAAGACTTAATTTATCATAATCAGAGCATGCCTCAATTAAAAAACTGGAGGGATTTAAAAACTATTCAGGTGTCTTATATGGGATCAGACCATTAGCTTCTCTAGCCCAGTTGTGTTCACTTTATCAGTATGCTACCGCATTAAGATTGCTAGAGGAGTCTCCTTTTTGCACTCTATCTATCAGAGAGTTGTGTTATGAAGATACAAAAGTGAGGGCCTCCTCTGTGGTAGCACCCCTAACTGGAAATGCTTGCTTGAGGAATGTACAAATGCTCGCTTGAGGTGCTGACACTCTTAACTCTGTAAATGTGAGGTTAAAGACTTTATTTACCTGGTTGCTGCATTTTCAGGTGGTTAGACAGTTTCGTTCCTCTATCAGTTTATTGTTTAGTGCTTTAGATATCAATGTTGCATTGATTTTAAACATTTATGTACACCACCCTGAAATCCATTTTGGGATGCAGGCACTGTTTATAAATTCTTAAAATAAATCAATAAATAATATTCTTCCTGGCAGCCTCTCTCTAGGGTCTCAGCCAGAGGTCTGTCCCAGCATCTGCTGCCTAAGTCTTTTAACTTGAGATATGAGGGTCTGGAGACCTTCTCTATGCAAACAAGGGACTATAACTACGCATTCCCTCCCTACTAATTTTTTTGTTATCTGAACTGAGGAGGAGTGTGGCTTGGAAGTCATGCATTTTAAGTAGTGGCATTTTTTATTATATGACAATTTTTCAGAGAAAGTGTCACATGCCGTAATATTTCCAAATTCTATAGATGGTTGTGAAAGCTGGACAGTAAAGAAAATGGCAGGAAGAAAATCATCTCATTTGAAATGTGGTGCAGGAGAAGAGTTCTATGGGTACCATGGACAGCTAAAAAAGACAGATAAATGGGTTCTAGAGCAAATCAAGCCTGAACTCTCCCTAGAAGCCAAGATGACTAACCTAAGGCTATCAAACTTTAGACATATCATAAAGGGACATGACTCATTTGAAAAAAGCAATAATGTTCAGCAAAGTGGAAACCAGTAAGAAAAGACTATTACTGGTTGATTAACTCCATCAAGGAAGCCATAGGCCTGGTTTTGCAAGACCTGAGCAGGGCTACTAATGATAGGGTGTCTTGACTGTCTCTCATTCATGAGATTGTAGTAGTAGTAGTAGTAGTTTTGTTGTGGTGTGCCTTTAAGTCATTTCTGACTTATGGTGACCCTAAGGTATACCTGTCATTGAATTTTCTTGACAAGATTTATTTAGAGGAGATTTACCATTTCCTCCCCATGAGGTTGAGAGCATGTGACTTACCCAAGGCCATCCAGTGATTTTCATACAAAAGTCTTCATGGCTGAATCAGGAATCAAACCTTGGTCTCCAGAGTCATAGTCCAGTGCTGAAACCACTATACCACACTGGCTCTCATTCATAGGATTACTTTTAATCCAAGACAATTTAATGGCAATCAACAACAAAAAAAAATACTATTTATAGGCCACAGATAGTAGTCATAAATCAAAGCCAGCAATTCAGAACAATAAGCCATGTTAAGACTCGTTAAGTATTTTTTTAAAGTTTAAGGACACTTTTAAGAATAATTACTTGGTTACAGCATAAGCGCTCATGAAGAGCTGGGATCACTGCCTACATGGTCTTACGTGTGAAATAGATTTGATCCATTTCTCAGTGTCTATCTTCACATTAGGGCTATGATGACATCACTACATACAGGATTCCATTGCACAATGTTGGAGTGACTGATGGGCTATGGCCTAGTGTGTAATAGACACCAGTGTGCATCGGGGCACTCCCCAACATCAGCTAGAAAGTGCTGTAGCACCATATAAGCACCCCAGGTGCATCATAAGTACCCAGTGAACATCATAAAAGCCAAATGTGCATCAAAAGAGCCCAGTGAACATCAGAAAAAACCAATGTGCACTGGAGCACTCTTGCCAGTGCCCTGATATGCATCTCTTCAACTAGCTAAGAATTTGTAAAACTACACAATGTACGATCTCAGCCTTGGTCCTGTATCCTTTAAGCCATTTAGTCATGATGCTGGCTACTGCTCAAGAACTTTGCCCTGGATGTATTTCCTTCCTTATACTTAAGAAGAAGGTTTCCTCCTACAGGGGGGAAATACTTCCTGTTCCTAAGAACATTAAATGTAAAGCAATGGATTTGCTCTCTCTCTCTGTGTGTGGAGTGGGGTGACACGATGATGTTATAAAACTATTCTTTTAATTAGATACTTGGAAAAGTGCTTAGATATATGAAAAATTAAATAGATCTAATGAAGTGGAATGGAGTGCTAAGTTTTAATTAAACAAATTAGAAAATTGGCAGAAAAGATATTAAATGATCCTTTGAAATGGAAATGGTCCACTTAGCTTTACACTTCATGTTATGGTTGCAGATGGGTGGGCAAGATACCCCTCAAATGTGTGCCCTCTACCAAGTCTCCTGGGCCAAGCAATGCAAATAGACTCTCTCTCATATTCATTCATTCCCATCATATCTCTAGACAAATTAAGGAACAAAATTCAGTGGCACATCAGCATTTTGAGGGATCAAAAGACATAGCATTTATGAAATGATTTTGTGTGGGTAAAAGTTTTAGAAACTCCTCATTGACTTACAGCACAGGCTCTAAACTACTCAAGATGTTGTCAGAACCACAACATCTTCACTTTCAGAGGACAGACACTTCTAAATAAGAAACTGCTTTGCAATATAAGATGTGGGACCCCTTTACACACACACACACACACACACATACACTAAAATAAAATATCACAGCATGCCTCCTTTCATAACAACTTAATCTAGGGTGTCAAGCAAAGGTCACATCACAGAGAAAAGAGGTCCTAAGGCAAAAGATTAGTTATTGTTTGAACTAAGTCCTCACTCCCAGGGATATTTACACTATAAACTATGCAACACCTTATGCAGTAACTAACCCTTGAACTGTGCTCCAGTTTAAACCAACCTTTGAATGACTTCTAAAGGTCTGAAAAGACTATGTTTACAATAAAGACCTTGTAAACAATCTTTGCTTCTTTTTCTTTTCAACTGACCATGAAAAGCATGAGAAGTGAGCATGGTGTCAGCAAAAGAATCAGAAATGTTAAAGATACAAGATTGTTGTTTTCCCCCTGTCTTCTAGTATTGTGTTAGAAGACAGCATTCAATGGCCTACATCCTGCTTTTGGTCCTGAGTTTAGAATGCACCTATTGATTTGCCTATGTGTTGACTCATCTTTTAACAATTGATTGAATGGATCTTTTGTACTTAGGAGTAACCAACAGGATACAATGTATTTGTGAACCTTATCACATGACAGAAAAAAGCTGAAATGGAACCAAGAGTAGCCACTTTCTCTATGCCTCTCCACATGCTGTTGTAGCACTTCCATTCTCTTCCTGAGGGAGAAAGTCATAAAAGATTGCCTTTTGTCAAACAAATTTTTCCAGCTCAACAAAGATATGCTTTTACAACAGTCTCCTTTGGGAAGAGAATGGAAGTGCTGAGAGGCATGGAGAAATCCACTACTCTCCCACTGTGTTTTGGCATTCTTTTCTCATGTGATAAGGCTCTGTGTTTCAGGATTTTACAACAGGAAGATGATTTTGTTAATGACAATAGTAAACACTGGAATCCTCTATGACCTGCTACTTTATGTGGCCTTACATATACCTAGCAACGCATCAGAGGTGCTAAGAAAGTCCTTTATTGAATTATGAAGAAGAGGACAACAGCATGAGTGCCCAATGTGCACAGATGCCCGATGTACATTGGCACTGATATGGTACACATCAGGATCAATGCAATGCCTTCCTCTATGGCTGAGAGAGTGGTACTAGGCCAATGTCACCCAGTAAGTTTTCATGGCCCTGTGGAGATTCGAACCCTGGTCTCCCAGTGTCCTAGTCCAATGCTCAAACCATAATGCATGCTGGTTCTTGTAATTATAATATTATATATTTATTATATTATTAATGATACATAATTATATTACTACCATTACCACTGCTGTGTAGAGAGACCTTGTAATACTTTTGAGACTTAGTGGAAGTAAGAAATTGGCAGCATGAGCTTTTGTAGACCTCCGTCTACTTTCTCAGATGCTTTTCGATCCAAAAAAGCATCTGGCTCATGCTGTCAACTTCTTTCTTTCGGTTAGTCTCAAAGGTGCTACAAGATCTCTCTACATAGTGATTCTACAGACTAACATGGCTGTATCTTTGAATACTACTACTGTATTTATGTATATCTTGACTTTTTTTTTTTTTTTTACAAATTTAGGATTCAAAGTGGCTTACAAGAGATTTGTAAAAATAGTTAAAAATTCACAGAATACAAAATTAAAAAGGACCAGATGATCCAAATATTTAAAACCAATTAAAATATAAACCATAAAAAACCACAACAAAAATAAGAAACAGAACATCTGGCATATTGTGAAAGACCCATCCTGTCTAAACCATCAGTCCTTAAAAGCCTGCCAAAACAGAAGAAGTCTTTAGCTGTGTAGACTTTCTTTCTGGGAGGGGAATTCTAGCACTTGGGAGCAACCACCGAGAAGGTCTTATATCCCATGTTCCCACCAGATATAGGTACATCTATGATGGTGGACAGAGAGAAAAGCCTCTCTAGAAGGTCTTGAAACACAAATAGGTTTATGAGAGAGTAACATGGACCTATAGGGTAATATTGGTCAAAACCAGTGCTTAAATGTACAGTGTTGCATATAAAATGTAAATGCATCATGTACATAACTGCATAAATGGAGCTAATAATCAAATGAGAGCTTTCATAGATTTATGGGTGTGCAATACTGATCAAGGCTACAGTTGCAGAATGAAAGTCAACAGCCCGAAGTCACAAGGAGGTACAGAAAAGGCTTACTATTGTAAAAGGGAAGGCTCAATTTTTATAGACTTGAATATGAGCCAAATCAATCCAGTAATGGCTACAAACATTGTCATTTACTTCTACCACACACAGAACCCCCCCTGCACCTTTGAAAAACCAAATGTCCAAAGATCAGCCAAAATGGTGCTGTACCAAAATGTTTGGATAAGCCTCATTTGGGGAGCATAGAGGTGAAATGATCCTCACCCCCTCTTCAGTTGCCCACTTTTGCTGTGGAGCAGTTTTCTCTTCCTAATTCAATTATCAAATTAAACTCTAGATGCCAGCAAGCTCAAGATGTAACTAACCTCCATTTTGAGTCGATGGAGTCCTTTATTTACAACAATTTAAAACAGGCTTTAGCCTTGTTCTTTTGGACACATTCCTTCTTCTTATGGAGAAAAAGGGAACTGAATTCAATAGAAAGCCATGTATTAATCAGTTAGTCATTTATTGAGCAAAAGTCTATAAGAAGCTGCTCACTTCTTTCTTTCCCTCACCCCACCCCATTCCTTTATCCACAGAAACCTATTTATAGGACTAGAATTCTAATAAACACAGATTGTGGTGCAAAGTAGAAAGGTCAGCGGAGTATGCTAGAAGCTTTATTGATGTCTTGTCAATCAATCTTTTTATTTTGTTGTCTAATTTTTTTTTAGGGAAAGAAAATGCATGTAAGCAGTTTTCCCTCATCTAATAGAAGATTTATTGAGCTTTTGGACAAATCAGCTTCCAGATATGATAAGCAATGACAGACGATTATCAACTTTGCCGTTTCGGGTCAACCTGGAAATCAACCCTATGTATGAGCCTGGACTTTCTGGGGAATAGCCAAAGCCCTTTCAAATATAATAATTTCCAATAAACTTTCCCCTTCCTTGCCCCACAACATGCTTCAGGGGCTCGTTTTCAGGAAAGCTGCAGAAACACCATTTGACAAATATATACAGTCAAATATATTGTCTTCCTGTAATTTTGTTAAAACAATAAAACTGGGTTGGCTCCAACGTGAGCATCTGGAGTATCAATGCCAAGAGGTTTTGAGATCAGCATGCATTATCTGGTGGACGAAATACTGGAGAATTCAACAATCGATAAAAAGCTTTTCCTTGTAGTCCCTGTTCCCCTCCTCCAGCTCACAAAAACCCATAACTTCTAACCCTTCAGCTGATGACGCCCAAGCTATATTCCAGCATACACTCATGTACAACAAATGCATTAGGAAAAGAGCTGAACCTCAGTAAATGTCACATCATCCCAACCAACTTTAGCATCCCCAGACATTTATTTGCCTTGCATCAGGGATGCAGGAGTCCCAGCCTGGGAGAAAGGCAGGATATAAACAAAGGGATGGATGGATGGATGGACGGATGGATGGATGAACAGTGATGGGTAGAAGAGAAAAGATTTTCATCCTTCCCTCTTTTGTGTTACCCCATTATGCTAACTAGCAGCATGGTAGATTGTGGCATACTCTTTTCACTGTACACAGTTATAGCACTTTGATACTACTTTAACTGCCATGGTTGCATCCTACATAATCCTAGGATTTGTAGTTTGGTGAATTCTATCTGGCATAGAATTCCAAGTACCCCAGGAAAGTGTGAATCCCAGGGTTCCACAGGATGGAGGCATGACAGTGATAAAGTGATATCAAAGTGCAATAATTTTGTAGCATGAAAGATGCCTTGTTTATGCTGTCATTGGCAGTGTCCTCTAATGAGGATGAAATTGAACCCCTGAGACTAAGCAATGATGGTGGCTCCATAAACCATAAACAGATCCTGGACCCTCCATAATGCTTACCAGTGTGCCTCTAGAGGATAAATGTGCCATCTTGGATTCAGAGGAGACTGCTGGCCCCTCTCCTGAACATAAAAGCAAGTAAAGATCAGAGCTAGGGATCAACATGAGGCCATCAAAAAGAGTACTTAACACCAAGGAAGGGTTTCTGATCAGTCGTAGCTTCCTTGGGAGCAAGTGAGCAAGTAAGATGGGCAAAACGTGGACCTTCAGACGTTCCTGGGCTGCAACTCCTAGAAACCCTAGCCAGATTCCCATCCCATGTTCTTCACAGCAAGCTTCTATTCATAAGGGGATCAAAAGCAAAATGGCCTGCATTTTAGTCTTGGGTAAAATCATTGGTAGCAGGAACTTATATACTTCAGTTTGGCCATGGCTCAGTGCTAAGAATAACAGTTACTCCCCATACAGACTTTGGGCAGTTGCTTGCAACCTTGATCTCTCTGACTACCTTGCTGGGTATGGCCCTGGATTATATGTTGTTTAGTCCTGTGCTTCTCCTTGTCTAGTATTGCCTTTACCAACTGGCTTACCAACTTTGTGCTGTTCGTCCTAAATGCTGGAATTCCTGGCTTGGAACAGACCCAAATGTTCCTGATAGGAAGTCCTAACTCTGGTCTTATCAAAGCCAAGAACATGGCAGGTTTCACCAAAGCCAGTATTAAAAGACGTAACAGTGTTAATATGAATCAGTATGCAAAGGGATCTTGTAGCACCTTTGAGATGGACAGAAAGAAAAAAAATGGTAGCATTAGTTTCCACAGATTAAAGTCTACTTGATTTATGCTGTGTAATCCTGTTGTAGGATTCAGCCTGTATGTCCAGTGGTCCATTAACTATACCACTTGTAGAACCTATCCTACAAGTAGCCCCCCCTTGCTGTGGTTAGATCTAAAGAGTATTTAACATAGCACTGTTATAAACCATGGTTCTTCTTTCTCTTTGCCTCCTTTGGGTGCTACACTTCCTTTTTTGTAATCTAAGTGAAAGAAAAGAAAATGTCATTACACATGCTGGAATGATATATCTAAGACTGACTTTTTGAGAGGTGCATCAAAGCTCAATCAGTGTAAAGAGATAGCATCAACTATTTAGAATAGTGTTGCTTGTCACATTTTAGTCACTTAGCATTTTGTTCAAGAAGGACACCTTAAGTAGGGGGGAAAACAGAATGGGGCGGGGAAGAGAAGGCCTGATAATGCATCTTTCAACATGTGTCCACACTGTGACATCTTGTGAGAAATAGTTCTTAGGTCATCTGATGGTGTCACTAGGGGAGGAAAGATTGCTTAGGCCAACCATGGTCCTTATTTGACATGGGAGCCTACAAGTCCAGAAGATGGATGTGTATATTCTAGGAATATAAATATACCAGAATGTTTTAAGCATCTTGAGAAGCCACTCCACTCTCCCCTTTTAAACTGGGAATGATATTGATTTGAGGAACTGAGCTTTTCAAGAAGGCACGTCCCAGCTCCAGAAAATATATATATGTGAGAAAGTCAATCTTCCCCCTGAAAAAAAGATCAAAATATAATAATGCATCCATCACCCCCAAGCAGCTTACTCTCTTACCCATTTTTTCACACAACTTCTCTCATAAGGTTGCAGTTCAGAGGGGAACAGATGAGACTGTGGCCCCTTAGATGACAGGGATGGTTGAGGGGGCCAACTATCAGTTAAGGAAGATGGCTCCAAGATCATTCAAACAACAATGGAGCTATCCATGGTACTGGCCCCTTTCTGTCAAATAGGTTCACCACCTTTTATTGCTCCTTTAAAGTTGGGACTCAAAAAAACTCAGAGCACAATCCTGCCCCATTGACTTCAGGGTTACCAGCTGAGATAATAACAACCATTTTTTATTTCCCAAGCATTCTTTTTTTTTTTAAATAAATTTTTTATTATATAAAACAACATAATACATAATACATTCTTGATGATTTCTGAGCAGATTTGGAAGCCTCCAAAATGTAGATCTTGCCAGCATTATTTTCTGGACTAACAGTTTCAGAATCCACAGGGATGATGGACATGCTGGATGAAGGATTATGGGAATTGTTTGAAAAACTTTCCAAAATATTCCAGTTGTGTCATGAAGAATACTAGGATCCAGTGTTCTTTAGGTCATGAAATTTGTGCTGAGCCATGTTCTCAGTCAAGATGGGGCTGTGTGTTTATGTTTGCTCACATTATTTTTAGGACAATAACTCCCACAACTCTAGTCATATGACCAATATCCTTTGTGGATTCTAGGAGCTCTGTTCTGAAAAATAATGTTTCCAGCTTCTGAATTTATCCACTTCAGTGCAAAAGATCTGCAATGGGGAGTTGCCCTGCACCAAATTATAGTTCCAGTTGTTCTTTGGATATAAACATTAGGTATAAAGTCATTGAAAATCTGATCTGTTTTCAGTGCAAAAGTCCCCTGAGCTGAAAAAGACATCAGCAGCTTCAGTGTAGCAGAGAGCACATTAAGCACTTTTTTAAAACATCATTTCTAGGTCAGTATAACAATGTAAAACTGACCTCATACAAATTATTTTCCTGTAGTATTATTAAGGCACAAATAATAATCATAAAATTCCTTTCTTCTACTTTCTGTGAACATTTATTAGATGGTGAAAGTGCAGGCTAGGTTATTTCCATGACCCAGAGTACTACAGTATAGTGGAGATGTAACATTTCTGTCTGTTGCAGTAATTACCTTTGGTGTTAGTTGTCCTTCACAATCAGTTGCAGCTGATCATAGAAAGGGGGAGAGAAAGAGAGTAAAATTAAATTAAACTTGTTAGACTGATTAAAACTATTTTAATCTGCAGCCTTCCAAGATCCAGTGGGTTTCATGGCAGAGCTGGGAATTGATCCCTGGTCTCCAAAGTCATAGTCCAACATTCAAACCACTATGGCATGCTGGTTCTCACCTGTTCATTTTCTTTGGATACATGGATTTGATATATAAATGTGCAATGGGGTGCTAAGTTATTGAAATGCTGGTAATTTGGAGTAAGAAGGAAAACATATTTTGGAAGGCAGAATTCTTGTTACTTATTTTGGGGGGGTCATTTTGCTCCTCCTCCTCTAGCTACACCTCTGGTACTATGCAACCTTGATGTAGGACCATGGCAAACATAATAGCTTGCATGTGATACAACTATGCTTTTTAGGTTCTGTAAGGACTTGTTCCATTTATGGAGTCACACTAACGGAGCTCAGCATGTCTTCCTGGGTGTGATGTACTCTTAGATCTAGGGAAGTAAATTCTCATACATGAAGATGAAAAACTTCAAAAATGTTATCTCTCTCCTCTACTGCAATTAGAAGAGACTCTGCATACTTTTGGTGGTTTTCCACATTCTGAGACTTTAAAAACAACAACTTAGAATCATAGAATCATAGAGTTGGAAGAGCGCACAAGGGCCATCCAGTCCAAACCCCTGCCATCCAAAAATGTTGCTCAGTTTGCCAGTAAAATTAGGAGGGGGGCATCTAAAAATGGAAGGAACGTGCATGTTGAATTTTGCTGTAAAAAAGGTATATACATTTATGGTATCTATTTTAACTTAATGGGCAAAATCCTATATGGACCTGGTAGAGTATACATCTTCATTAATCGTTCTTATGCTCCTTCAGTCTCTCCCCATGCAAGTGACCTAAATCTATTTAACTGACTGCTCCACTACCACCATTTGATGGCTGGAGGAGGATGGAAGATGGCTATGTCTGGCTGTGTTCCTACAGCTGGAGGCATGACGATGACACCATCCTTCCAAAGGTCCTCTAAGAAGCCCTGGGAGGTCCAAGAGGATGCCTGTTTTTTGGTCATCCAGTTGCTTGGTCACCTCCTGCCCTCCTGTGGTGATGGGGATGCTCTGCAAACAAGAAAATATTCAGTGAAGGTGACAGGTCACTGTAGAAGAAGGTGATCAAATATCTTCATCCAGAGCAGCAAAGAAAGGGCATACGCTGGTGTAATTTTACAGTGCAACTGCATCTATCACCAAAAACCTAGACCTGGAGTCATATCTAGATCTTGTTTGTTGCCTTCAGGTGATTCTTGTAGGACGTTCTTGTGAATTTTCCAGAGACACCTCTTTGGCCACTGTAGGTAGATGGTAGCCTGGCTGAGCTCAGCTCTTCCTCTATTCTTTGTTTGTCTTTGACTAGAGGTTTATGATTGTCTTTGACCCTAGGAGGACTAGGAACAAATACAACAACAATAAAAGAGCAGCAGCAATGTTGGGTGGTGGTGATGGGGGGGGGGGGGAGGAATCTCAGTTATATTTCTTTGGTTGGGAATAACTTACAATTTTTCTGCAAATTCCCTAATTACTCAGTGCTTGGCATGGACAAGAAATTGGGCCTTCCCATCTTATTCAACATCAAAAGAAATATCTAATCCCTTCTGACTTGTGACACTCTTGTGACTTCCCTCTTATTTAAATCTGCATTAAAAAAAGAATTGTCAATCTGTTGAATGTTACTATCAGAAGAGCAAACAAAGCATGCTTTGAGACATGTAACCAGACAGTTCCAAGCAGCAGCTGTACTTCTTTAATTCCCTCCCAACATCAGTAGGTTGACAAGAGTTCTGGCAAGGGATTCTGCTTGGAGTTAGGATACCTTACAGTATATCTATCCAATTATACCAGTTCGATACTATTTTAGCAGCCATAGTTCTGTCTTCTGGAATCTTGGGATTTGCAGTTTGATGAGGTACTTAGAATTTTCTGCTAGAAAGCTCTGGTGCCATAGCTGAGTGGAGTGGACAACTAATCTAGATTTGTTTTTCTGGGCATTTCTCAACACCAAAGCTTGGCAAAGTTACCTTTTGGACTATATCTCTCAGAATCCCCTGTCTGTCTGTCTGTAAATTTTAAATTTGTCAAACATTGCCCAACATTCGTTAGGCTTTCAGCCTAAAGAGTATCTACACTGAACATCTTGGTTGTACTGGACGTACTTCAGAGGCAGGTTCAAAAGCATCATCTCTCCCTTAATAGAGTGAGCATGAGTGCAGCAGCTAGCTACTCAAATTAGAGTATTTACATCAATGGCTATAGGAAATAAACTAAACTTTTAATACAGGAGCTCCATTAGACACAGCAAAACTTTCTAAGGGTGCTACTCTACAGTAACCTAGAATATGAAGAGGCCTAAGGGTGCATCTGAACTGTAGAAATAATGAAGTTTGACACCACTTTAACTATCATGGATCTATCCTGCAGCATCCATGGATTTTCAGTTTTGTGAGGCACTAGCACACATTGGCAGAGATAGATAAAGAAGCTACAAATCCCAGTATTCCATAGGAGGGAGCTACAGCACTTAAAGTGGTGTCAAACTGCATTATTTCTACAGTGTAGATGCATCCAAAATTAGTTTCATTTTTGGGGGCAGTGAAAGGACAAAAAGAGGTGGGGATAAGAGGAGTGATCCTGAGGAATATCAGTCTAAGGGAGGTTAGTATAGGTGGAAAATACATGAGGATATTTTAGTTCATTGAAAAATTCATCTGCACTATGGAAGAATTGGACAACTCACTCTTGCCACTCACAGTTTCTCCCCAGCCATTATGATCCAGGAGCTAGCAGTGGCTTGAACACAGACTAAGAGACTGAGGAGTCAATGGTGCCACCAAAGGAGACATGAAATCCAAGCAGAACTAGAGATCCAGATGTCCACCTTACTTGTAGCAATGGAACAACTGGAGTCTGAATGACACCACACTGAAACAATTTCATCAGGCCCAGACAGCACTTGGATGAGATACTATTAGGGAGCAGCAGGATTAACCAGATACAGCTAGAAAATTCTGAAGATCTATTGCCAGTCAAATAGTGGGCTAGATGTTTCTGATGGATTGAGAATATGGAGCTGCTGACCTCCATGACCAAGACCATTGAGCTCAGACTAGCATTAACAATATGGAAGTAGCATTAGTTCTGATTAGGTATGCTCTCCTCCAGGTTCTGTATGGTCTCTGGAACTGAACCAGTACCTCTCTGCCAACAATGTGGTTGGCATGACTCACTGAATGATGAAGAAGTGCTAGGCTTCAAGCCAAAAGCTAGGCTAGGCTGTAATTGTGAAGGCATATTTCTAGTTCTAGTTTGTGGTATTGAAAAAACAATAAATGATATGCTGTGTTTTTACAATTTCATTCTGAACAGATCCAAGAGCAGCCCTTTCAACCTCACTATAAATTTTGGTAGAATTCAAAGATATAGTCATGTTATTCTGTAGAATCAATATGCAGAGAGATCTTGTAGCACCTTTGAAATGAACTGAAATAAAAAAGTTGGCAGCATGAGCTTTTGTAGGCTTCAGTCTACTTCCTCAGATGCTTTGGGCTTCCTCAGATGCTTTGGGATCCAAAATACATCTGAGGAAGTAGACTTAAGGACTTCTTTCTTTCACTCTAAATCTTGTTCTTGCTACTGAGAACTATCTGATCCTTTTAGTGAAGCCCAAAACAAGGCCTCTTAGTGATAGCATCGATCATTTGTAATGGCTCGGTATAAACATAGATTTGTTCAACTCCCAATACTCAGACATGTTACAAATCAAGAACTGTTTCCCCACTACTTTCTTCATATTGGAATATTGAATTAAATTCTAAACATGTGTGGCCAGCAGACGAAGCCATCCAAAGCCAGTTAATTGACGCATGCATGCCCAGATGTTCTCTAATGATGACCTGCTAGTCTCTATGGTACTCTAGTTACAGACGCCTCCCATTTTTGGTTGACTCAGATTTTTTACATTCTGCTATTCAGACACTTGCAAATTTCAGACAAGTTCCAGTAATTCAATGAAAGGTCCACTCTTTTGTCAGTTCTTCTTGCCTATGGAGGCTTGCTTGGGACAGCTTGTGATATGCACAGTCCCAAGTCTTGCCTACCAAAAGTGCAGGCTGCTCAGTGTATTAATAGAACTTGGATGCAATTTGCAAGTGTCAAACCAGTGGGTTTTCATCAGTTTTTCTTGCCTATAGAAGCTCAGTTTACTTCAGTATATATGAAGTATGTTATTTAGCTTCTGCATGCATTCAAAAGTGATATATAGTGCATTATTTAGGGTAATCAGCAACCAAAATGCATTTGTAAGTTAAAACCAAAACCAAAAATGTGTTCTGCTTTTCAACTGTTTCCACAGTGCTATGGTCTCTAACTCATCAGATAAGTGGGTGAAGCCTGTATGGGTGTTCTAAATAAATGATCTTGCCCCATTTCTCATCTGTGAAATATTGTAGGTTATGTGCCCATAGCAATTCCTTTAAAGCCACACCACAATGTTCCCAAAGATAGAACATGACAAATGTGCTGAACATGTGCATAAAAAGGAAATTATTCTTCTAGCTTTATGACCACATGAAAACAGTTAGAATTTCCTTCAATAACTCTTGTTGGGGCTTTTTTTTTTTTTTTTTAGTGGTTTGGATGACTTTGACAGGAAAAGCAAATAATTAAATAAATAGCAGGTCTGAATTCATTGCAATGGATAGACCAGGGATAGCATTTTCATCCCTCTCATTTTGCAATTTTGTGATAACCCCAACTATACATCGATTCCAAGAGCTTAGCAATCATAATGCAGAACTGTTCAATTTGGTGGTTAAATAATTTTTGGGGTGATCATTGAAAGGCTAATACTTAATGTAATGTTTAAGATATTCTAAGTATACAGATTATAAGAATCGGCTAACATGCTGGTGGATTGTTTTGTTCTGTAAACTCATGCTGGTGGATTGTTACAACTTCTGTAAACTCTGAAACAAGAAGAGAACCAGGTGAAATGGAAACAAGAAATCAGGTTGCTTAGAACAGAGAAGGGGATGAGGACAAGGAGAGAGGAGGGGACACTAACACCTTGTGATTGTCCATTGCACAACTGTGCTGGCTGCAATGTTCTTTGTTAACTTTGTGAACAGATGTATGGATGTTGAAAGGTGAAGTTTTTTTTAAATTTATTTCAGTACAAGTAGCTACAAATCTTATTTTCTCTTTCTTTCCCCCTTCCACCACCCAACTCCCATATAAGTTAATAATAATAATAATAATAATAATAATAATAATAATAATAATAATAATATTTATTTGATACCCCACCCCTCTGTGCGCAATCGAGGCGGCTAACATCATAAAATCATCATACAGAAGTTAAGAACAATTTCCCCCCCTCCCCCCCTTAAAAAATTATTAAATCAATTACAATTTAAAACAAAATATAAAGTTGTATTATACATCAAAATACTGTACCTTTATATCTTGATCTTATACATTGTCATATGTACCTTTACAGATTCCGATCAACCAAATATTTTTCTTTCTTCTTCCTTTTACACTGTCCAAATTGTGCAAAATAATTGCTCACTATTTACTACTTCTTTTAATTTACGATCTAATGGTCCTTCAGTTTTTTGGACTATTGCTGTTCTCTTAAGAAATTATTATATACTAAAGTTGTTATATTGATATTTATACTATATTATCTATTTTTCATAACTTCAGGTATTTTTCACAGTAGTTTAAGAAAGTCTGCCATCCTTGTTTATGTATGTCAGTAGAGTCCCCCTCAATTACTCTTGACAATTTATCCATCTGTATAGCTTCCATCATCTTTAACATCCATTCTTCAATAGTGGGAACTTCTGCTGTTTTCTATTTTTGCGCCAGAAGTATTCTGGCCAAAGATACCATGTATAGGATAATTCTTGAGTATTTGTTCCTGTCTTTTGTTTGGATTATGTAAATAATTTTAAGCAGATATATCTCAGGGGCAAATTCATAAAATATGTTAAGAATTTTGCATATTGTGTTGTGCAGATGTTTCCAGAATTATTCGACTACAAGACATGTCCACCACATTTGAAACCATGAGCCAATGTGCTTCTGGCATTTCCAGCATATAGATTGGTAAATTTTGCTAATTTTGCCAGGGTTAGATGCCATCTAAACTCCATTTTATAGTAGTTTTCCCTGATGTTTTGGCTCCTTGGAAATTTGTATGTATGTTGTCTTGCCTGTAACCATTTATCCAGATGTATCCCCTTCCCAATATTGAAAGGTGAAGTTTTGTATCCCACTCTTCCCCTTTAGTCTATTAATGAAGGGAATACAACTGAGGGCCTGTACATATGGGCCAAAAGGCTCATGTTTCCTCCTACCCAGACAGCACAGACCATTAGCTCCGGGTTGGAATCTACCAGTCCAGATAACAATCTGGTGCTCTTGGACAGGTCCTGGCCCAAAGAGGTCTTTAATCTGGACCAAAAAGATTGGCTGTTTGCTGTAGTGCTTTGAAACTTTGTGAGGACAGTTGGCAGATTAGATGGCCCTGCATGCCTCATATCTGCCACTTTGGGGTGAATCCACCCCGAAGGCCCCTGCTTCAGCCTCTAATATTGGAAGGTGGCACTTGACCATGGGGATATAGCCAGACATTTCAAATTTGCTCTTGTGGACCATAGCAGAGGGCTTCAGGATGGACACAATAGAGTTGGCAGGTATGGGAAGCAACAGGTCCCTGACATAGGGGTTGATGGACATGTAAATACTCATCCATTGCCATGTTAGCTTGGGGACTGACCAAGCTGGGAACCAGGGTTAAGATACAATGGGCTTGGACCATAGTATCCTGGCCCTGTATAAAGGGCTCTAGTAAAAAGCCAATGCTAAGCCTCAAGGAAAGGAAGTGAAATCCAAGATCCCAACTTTGTCTAAGCAATGTGAAGCCAGTCAGCCAACTGGTCATGTAGAGTAAACATTCCATTTCTCTTTGCATCTGTTTTCTTGGATGATATACAACAAAGAATATTAATGTAGGGCAGAACCACAAACCCATAATGACCGGGTACCATCTGGAAATATGGAGGAAGCTTACCGGAAAAAATGACACAGCATGTTGAAACTGTGTGACAACATTTGAAATGTCTCTCTTTCCCAAATTTCTCACATGGGACACGCTAGTCAGCAGCTCCTCTGGTTTGCCCTTAGTATGAATCTGACAGTGCATTTAACATCTACAATGCAAGCTAAGCCCAAGACAGTAGGCAAGCCAAACCCTGAGGCCTAACTGGAAAGCTTGATCATCCATCATCCCTTGTCAGAGAGTTTTTCTTCTTCCTAGTTATGCAAGAATACTTCATCTCTTCCCCAATTATGCAACTTCCAGTGAATATATCAGTGTGAGATGGGATGGCTGCCTCAACCAAAGTTGCTTTTATTCTTATCCCTGGGGAATGAATTATCATATCTATTAAATGCTTTTAATTGAGTTATATGAGAGAAAGGGAGAAGGGCCAGGAAGGCTGTGATAAATCGCAGCAGTAAACCATAAAAACCACACCTGGTCTCTTCGGGCAGCCTTTCAGCTACTTTAGACTAAAATATCTCTTCAACCACAAGATAATTGCAACAGATTGGACCAAAATTGACTCTTGGTATGCCTTTCAAATTTACTCCCAGCTCTTTCAAAATACCTAGGACCCAAAATATATTAGTTTTGTTTAAATCCTCTTTCTTCCTCGCATAGAGGCACATGCATCAAGGTTATCTGTCTGTCTTTCAGTCCTCACCACCACTGTGTGTGTGAATGGACATCAGAAATGGACCAAATACAGATAGATATTATTTTTTCTGCGAGTCAGAATGAATAGATACTTTCAGGTTTGGATGATAATACATGTGGGGAAACCCCACCTTAATGTAAACAGCTGATGTCTTGGAAAAGTTACTTTTCTGGACCACACCTTCCTGTGCATCTGGCCTTGGAGATGCAGAATTCTCACCATATATTTTCCAAACAATGCGTGATGTAAAAAATAGGGAGAGCCACACAACCTTGCAGGGGCAGTATTCCTGAGTGTGGATTTCCAAAGCATTAAGAAACCCATCATTCTGCCAAGAATTTAAGGTAGTAACTCCCACACCACATTCCATGTATATTTTTCCTACTACTTTGTACAAAACAAGCAAAGAAACTTAGATAATAGCAAGAATAAAAACCAAAGATATATTTCAGGGTGTGTGCTTTTTAACACACACACACAAATGTTGTGTCATTTGCAAAATATAGAAATTAATACTAAAAACTCCAGCTGTGAAAATTCATGCCTGACATTAAATCCTTTTTAAAAAGAGAGGGAGAGAATATTTAGTGTATTTAATTTGAGGGATGTTAAGACACACACATGAGAGATAAATATATATTCTAAGAATCTTCCATCATAAAATTAAATCACTCTTAGAGATTCACAGGTTGGTTAAATAGTCTTCATAAATTAAAGTAATGACAGTGTCATAATTTAGTGGGTTCTGAACCAATACTAAAGTGACTAAAAATAAAACACTCCATCTGGCCATTTCAATTAAAGTAAATCCTGTTATATTGCAATAAAAAAGGGCATTTGGAATTAATATGGTAAAATATGTACTAGGAACCTTTTCAGACTTGATTGACTGAGCCAGACTTAATGGTGTTGTGGGCTCTGGTCACCCTGGGGAAGTTACATGGGATTATTTAGCCCTACAGAAATGTCTTCTTTAAGTAGGGTTC
>CM034704.1:22842271-22861607 GCA_020142125.1 Phrynosoma platyrhinos
CATTTCATCTTCCATCTTCTCCAGCAGCTATGAATAAAAGTGTGTTTATAATATATATTTCTGTGTAAGTATTAATATCTTTATATTTAGATAAATATTTATATACCTACATCAGTTTATGTACTATTTAATTTTTCATCTTTGTTTATTGACTAAAGACTAACATTCTAGTTCCAAGAGTCCCATAAGAAAAAAAAAATAATGCCCATCATCACAACCATTGCTATAGGCTGAAAGAGTTAACTTAGAAATGAGTCAGTCAGATTGGTCAGCTTCATAACAAAACAAAGCATCTGATCTTCTTCTTTTAAAGTGATAACATTAGGAGCATTATTTTATTTTGTTTATCTATAAATGTAATGTAATTTATCTAAAATTGAACTTAATTGTGGCATCCTTCAGGGCACCATCCTGTCCCCGATGCTATTCAACATATATATGAAGCCACTGGGAGAGATCATTCAAAGACATGGAGTGGGGTGTTATCAGTATGCTGATGACACCCAGATATGTCCTGGTCTGCAGCTTTGACTTCAGATGGTGTCCCCCTCTCAATGAAGATCTTAAAGCAGTAATAGACTGGATGAGGAAAAACAGATTGAAACTGAAACCAGAGAAAATGGAGGTATTAATGGTATCTGGTATGTGGTCTTCCTCTCTTTCTATTGCCCCCTACCTTTTCTAGCATTATTGTCTTCTCTAGAGAGTTCTGCCTTTTCATGATAGGACAAAAGTATGACAGCATCATATTAGTCATCTTGGCTTCCAGGGAGAGTTCTGGCTTGATCTTGATTGTCTTTTTGGTCATCCATGGTATCCTCAACACTCTTCTCCAGCACATCTCAGATGAATTGATTTTCTATCATGGGGTTTGCTTGGCAAAAATTGTTCAGAGTGAGTTTGCCATTGCTACTGCCTCCTTCTGAGACTGAGACAGTGTGACTTCTCCATGGTAATCCGGTCGGTTTGCATGGTCAAGTGGGGAATTGAACCCTGGTCTTCAGAGTTGTAGTTCAACACTCAAATCATTAGACAAAGCTGGCAATCTAAAATTTTGGACTACCCATCAATTTCTTGCCCCCCAACTGTGAATCAATGGGAGAGGGAACCCAGCAAGGAGGATCATCATGATGATGACACTAATAAGAACAAGTGAACAAAATTCAGGTGGTAAGAATATAGCCACACAATCCTCACCTCACTTACCCCCCCCCTTTCCGATGTCATGTGATATAGGAGGCAGGTAGGGAGAGTGCCAGAATAAGATCTTGGTGGACTACAGCCTCCAGATCCTCATCTGGCTTCCCACCTCCTGATGATGTGTTCTGGCATACCAAGGGTATCTCTCCCCCATGCCTGTTCCTTTCTCTCCTTTCCCCAGACCTCAGGAACTCTGAGTTTTCAAAGGTGTCTGACAGCTGGGAGGAAACTGATCAAATTATTCATTCTCCCATGAAGGAATGACTAATTTAATGCAGCACAGCCCCAGCTGGTGATACCTCTGTGCATATCATATAATGTGACCCACATATGGATGTGTGTGTACAACCAGTTTCACCATTGGCTACTCATGCATATTTGCTTGTGTAACATTGTCTTTCCATGACAAGATCGCATCACACAATGAATATGTAACTTCACATGTGGTGATATACACCAGGCAATCCCAATGTCAGATCTCTGTCACAGAGTACTTGACACAGTCAGAAATGGGCTAGGCTCTTTTGTTGTTGCAGCCTCAGTCACTGGGAATTTTTAGTATTTGAAAACAAATGCACACAAGCTGGTCCATTTCCCCCCCCCCCCCCCCACCTTCTCCCACAATGCAAGAGCCATTGATGATAAGATGAGCAGCAGGGTCATAGCAAGAGGTTGTTTCCAATCGGTGGCAAGCAATGCCTAATGCATTTATTCCAGGCAATGTTCCAGTTGGCAAGGGAGCATTGAGGTTTCTCCCAAACAGATGCCACCTGGTTCTCAAAGATGACAACAGCATTGGGGGATAAAGGGGAGGTTCCTCACAAACACCATGGCGATTAAATACCATTACAACTTTCCTGCTGCATACTACAGTAGGCAATCAATATAGGCTTACATTTTATGAGACAAGGAGTTAACTTGTTCAATTATGGCACAGACAGCTCTATTCTTTTGTAACAAGTAATCTGGATAGTGGAATCGATACTGACAGGCCCAATGCATGCCAGCTAATTTCATATTATCCTCAGCCAATCAGGTGCCGAAGAGTAATAGAGTAGCTGTTACAGTTCATTACTGGAGAGGTGGGATCAATATCGGTACAATAAGAGGATTGGCAATACATCTGCCATGTAAGTAACCCCAAAGGGACAAAACTCCCTACAGCAAACAGAGCAAGGTTTCATTTGCATAGGCAGAGAAAACAAAGCAAAACAGATCAGAATAAAGACAGGACATAGCAATGATGATAAAAGGAAAAGATCCCCATATGTTCTTGTACAGCTAAAGGTGAAGACACCCCAAAACAAAGAAGAAGAATTGACTAAACCAACTTTGGCTATCTTCAAGTTAAATGCAAAGAAAGGAACAAAATATTCACTGCCGATAAAAAAGCCATTTTTTAAAAAACATGATAATATGAGTAAATTAACAGGGGGTTAAAAAAAACTCTCTAATTTGAAGAAGATGTATATCCAAGTTTTGGAAAGCAGCAGAGAAGACTAAAGGGTTTTAATCAAGGAATAATAAATATGCATGGTGTGTGTGTGTGTGTGTGTGTGTGTGTGTGTGTGTGTGTATGCTAGATTTATTAGGACCTTTCCCCTGAAACAACTCCACTTACCTTATGCACCTTTGTTGCTCAAAAGGGTTTTGCACATACAACTGCCAATCAAACAGGGGTAGGCAACCTAAGGCCCGGGGGCTGGATGCAGCCCACCGAGGCCTTTGGACCGGTCCTAGGCCGGTCCTGCCGCCGCTGCCACCGCCATCCCTGCCCCCCGCCATGATGATATTGATTATTGTTGTTATTACTTGTTCTTGGGGTTTTCTTGGCAAAATCTCCACAGGGGTTTTGCCATGGCTTTTCTGGGGCTGAGGGAGTGTGCATGCATATTTTTTAAATATTGTTTTAAATTTTTTTTAATTTTAATTTTAATTTATTTATTTATTTATTTTTGGTGCTTCGGCCCCCCAATTGTCTGAGGGACAGCAACCCGGCCCCCGGCTCAAAAAGGTTGCCTATCACTGAACCAGAGGGACACA
Source organism: Phrynosoma platyrhinos (assembly GCA_020142125.1). Classification (NCBI taxonomy): domain Eukaryota; kingdom Metazoa; phylum Chordata; class Lepidosauria; order Squamata; family Phrynosomatidae; genus Phrynosoma; species Phrynosoma platyrhinos. Next base: position 22,845,515 of record CM034704.1, read on the forward strand.
AATTTAATTCAGAGGCATGGTCTGAACACACACACACACACACAGAAATCTACATAATACAATCATTATCAATTTGATTGCACTTTCACCATTATGATTCTGTTCTATAGAAACCTGGGATTCATAGTCTTATGAGATACTTAACATTCTTTGAAAGACAGTTTGCTGAAAAACTCAGGCTTGGTACCATTTTTCAGCACCAAGCCTTAGTAAATCACCAAACTATAAAAAATCAGGATAAAAAAGTATCTTATAGTGTGTGTGTGTGTGTGTGTGTGTGTGTGTGTGTGTCTTGAGTCTCCCTTAGCTGGAATTCCAAAATTCAAAATATTCCAAAATTCAAAATTGTCTGCATGGGTGGCTGCGATAGTAGCACCTTTGCTTACTGATGGTTCAATGTATACAAAATTTGTTTCATGCACAAAATGATTAAAAATATTGGGTATAAATTTACCTTAAGGATATGTGTATAAGGTATGTGTGAAACATAAATTAATTTCATCTTTAGATTTGGATCCCATCATCAAGAGATCATTATGTAAGTGAAATATCCAAAATCTGAAAAACTCCAAAATCCAAAACACTTCTGGTTCAAGCATTTTGGATAAGGGAGATTCAACCGATGTACCCTTCTTGCTAAATTCCTGGTGTAGTTTTTTCTTCAGCCAGTGCAATCCAGGATTTCTGCCATTTTTAAATTAAAAATTTAAACAGCCCTGTGGGTGTGTGAGGCTGAAACTTGTTTAAATTGTGAATTGCCATCCCTGGAGGCTTCCAAGAGTGACAATTCTCCCCCCTCCCTAAAAAAAATAAGATAGCAATACAAATAGAGTTGTAATACAGGAGACCAAGATTTGAATTCTCCTCACTCATGGAAACCCAGTGGGTGATCTTGGGCAAATCACACACTTTTGGCCTTAGAGGAAGGCAATGGCAAACCTCTCTCTGAACAAATTATGTCAAGAAAACCCTATGGTAGGATCACCTTAGGGTCGGCATAAGTCAGAAATTATTTCAAGGCACACAGAAGCAGCAACAACTAGGCTAGATGTGTTGAGGGCCAGAAAGGCTTTTGGAGGCCATGCACACTCTTAGAGCCATGTTATGACCACTCTGCCCTAGATGCTCTCTCTCTCTCTCTCTCTCATATAACTAATGAGTGGAAAACACTGCCAATTGACATTTAAAGTCTCTTTGATCTTATGCATAGGCAATGGAGCTCAGTTAGACATGTTAGATAGCTTGCATCCTCAAGACCTTAAATCTGAGCTATCCAAGAGTCCAGTTGTAGCACATCTGCTTCAGTTCACTTGCAGTCAAGCTGTGAATACTGACAGCATTTGCACAGTGTAGAGGCAAATGGAGACCACCATCACTGAGCTGTGGTTCCCCATTCTCACTAGGGGTCCATAGAGATTAATGTGAAGTTAAGTACACTGAAAGTAAATTCTCTTATGGCTTCACCTTCTGGAGCAGAAGGTAAATCAATGTATATTAAGCTGCAACCTATCTTCAGCCGACAGCTTCAGAGGCTGTATCTATATACCTGATGCCTTGCCCCCCCCCCCCAAACACACAGGCTTCCCCAGACACATTTCAGACAGGTGTCTAGTGAGAAAAGTAGGCATTTTCTTGCAAAGGATAAATGGCCATAACTTGTCCTCAGAGAGACCCCTTTTTATTTGAGCATCTCCTGTCTCTCCGTGTATGCACTTTCCTTAACATTATAGATCACTGGTATAGGCTAACTTTCATATCATCGCTCCCAGGCGGCCAGCCTCTTGAACTCTGAACCTCTCAAGCACTTTCCAGAGTCAGTTAAATGGGGAAAAAAGATGAAAACGAAAAGTAACAACACTCAGCCTTCTTGTTACAGGGCAGCCACATGGATTTTAATCTGATTGCTCTGGAGGAGGCACAAGAAGCCAATTTGCAGTATTCAAGTGACTGATGATGCTGGATTCAAAGCAAAGACACTAAGAGATACATATTTCTCTTAGCTCATCATGCTTCATCTTATATATGCCATCCTTGTCCATGATTTTTTTCCTTCGTGTCTGGATCATAAAATGGTGCATTTGGATATGGCATCTACTTCCAGGGGGGAACAACCCATCAAGTTCAGGTCCTGAAAGGTTTGGTCAAACATCTTCACCATTCTTTGGTATATTGTTAAACATCAGTAAAGTATAACCCATATGTCGTATGTAACCCATAGGCCATTTTTATGCCTTCTAGGCTCTTTACTAACTCTCAAATGCCAATCAATGCCTAATAGACACACACACACACACACACTTAGGGATTTTTCCACCTTGTTTGGCAAAATGGGTTATTTTTCACTTCTGAATACCTTCAAGGTGCCAATTTTGCAATGAAACTTCAAAAAGCTTCTCTATCTTTCCAATAGCCCTAACCCCTGGAAATAGATTTCTAGACAGTTCTGGTTTCAGGGGCTTTTTCAGTAATTTTTACAATTTCTGGTCTAATGTTGGCTGTTGTAGTTTGGCCCATGGGCTTCTCAGGGTTTTCCTTCTCTGTTATATTACACAAGTGAGAGAAGAAACAGAATTTTGTTGTGCAGATTCTGCTCACTGGGGCCCTTTCACATTACACAATTATGGTGTCTATGATACAGTTTTAATTATCATGTTTTTATCATATGGAGTCCTGGGATTTACAGTTTAGGAAGGGATACTATCAGCCCTTCATATTTATAGATTCTGCATCTATGGATTCAACCATCCATGGCTTGAAACTATATATTTTTAAAACATTTCAAAAAGCAAACATTGATTATGGCATTTTATGTAGGGGATCATTGTACTGCATCATTGTGCAATGGGACTTGAACATCCACAGATGTTGGTATCCACGTGTGGTGGTGGTGATAGTGATCCTGGAACCAAACCCCAGAAGATACCAAGGACCCACTGTATATGTTAAATAATATGGAGGACAAAATAGCCCTCTGAGAACCCCATGAGAGTAGTGGAGTCTACTTCCCTGGAGGTCTTTAAGCAGAGGCTGGATGGCCATCTGTCGGAGATGCTTTGATTGGGAGTTCCTGCATGGCAGGGGGGTTGGACTGGATGGCCCTTGTGGTCTCTTCCAACTCTATGATTCTATGAGCCAATGGCCAAAGTACTGAACACAGAGGATTATCAATGTATCATTCTGGAAGATGTGGGACTCCAGCAAGTGTATAGTAGTCACTCTCTTATTTTGTTCCAAGCAAAGAAGCACTCAAACAGTATTCATTGACCCATTTCTTCCTGAATTATTTTTAGCTTATCAGTTCCTTTGAAAAATATAATTAGTTTAAGTGCAGTTTAACTACACTGTCTTTCCATTTAACTTCTATGATAACCTGTGTCTCCTTTAGTCATAGCTATCGGTTTTTGTGTTAGTACTGGATGGGGTGTGTTGGTTAATTTTCATTGATTCTTTCTATTTCATTCAGAATTCTAACCTGACAGAGGAAAGTAGAAGGAAGAACATAGAGGAGATTATTATTATTATTGTTGTTGGCTGAGAGCCTGCATTGCTGTGGAAGAATGTAAAAATCAATAAGACAGATGTGTTCCTACACTCACCTTCCCACATACATAACCTATCTGTCTTTAGGCTGGGTGCCTCCCTCCATATTGGCCAAGGAAGGACAAAAGGCAGTTGGAAGAGTGGCCAGACAACAGTGATCTGGCTGTAGAAAGACAACATCTTCCTTCTGGATCTCCAGATGATCCCTATGAGGTCCAGGAAGATCCCTGAGGCTAGCAGCAGAAACAAATTTGACCACAACTGGGTGCTTCCCCCATTATCCTCCCAAGGAAAACCAGCTGTGAAACAGGTAGATGGCATGGGAATAAGGTCATTGCAGATGGAGATGTTGAACAGGAATGGAAAGATTATTCAAAACCTGGGTGTTTGTGTGTGTGTTGAGAAATCCCTGATAAGAAGAATCTTGGACTGATGAGAATCTTTGCAATTCAGGATTTATTCAGCACAAAATTCACAAGCTTCGGTTTTTCCACTAAAAGACCAATTTTTCTGGTTTGTGCTGGAAGCAACATTTTATGTATAGAATTTTTTTTTCTTTTTTCATACAAGACTTCCACATTGGATCACATGCCCACTAATTCAGGAAAGGATACAAAATGGATGAAAACATATGAAAATCAAATCCCACAGAAATTTGGCCTAATCCTAATTGATGTACACTTATTCCTAGGGGAAAGAAAATCAATGTCAGATGAACTAATATATCCTCTAAAAAAGACCTTTCTAATAATCCTAAATTTTTCATCCTAGATTATAATTCATTAAAGTTTTATTAGTATCATAAATCTGGTGGACCATCCTCAATGTGTTCTACTAAAATACATGGTGCCCCCCTTATCCTTTTTCTATTCCCTTTGAGCAATAATAGAACTTGTCACTACAGGATGAATCTAGAGAATAATTTGAATTCCCTTGACTGTACATCCATGTAGAAGAAAGAGGCAGAATACTGGGAGTTGTTTAAATTATACCTAGTTGGATAAACTTAGGCATAGCCTTTGTTTATTTTGTTCTCAAAAATGAAAATCACAATGGTAGAAGGTTTTCTTCCTGATCCCCAAAGTTGTTGGATATTGTCAATAATTTAATCAAGATATCTTTTCACATCAAGGATGGGGAAACATGAATATTCTTTGCACCCCTACAAAGGCCACATTGTATTAAAAATGTACAATGATCTGCAGTGGGTCTAAGGACAGCATATATTTTCTGGTGAGGTTTGGGTCCCTCAGCATCTTTCCACAGACATGTAATGGGCAGGTCACCCATGGCCCACTGATTTTCAAATAGCTTGCTATCACCAAGCCCTGAGACTGAAAGAATGTGTGCAACCTTGGCAGGTCTCAAAAGTAGATCGCATATCATCCAGTAGACTCAGATTTTGCAGAGCAGCATTACTCAGACTGGTGTTCTGAGGGCTTGTGATGGTCTGTGAGCCATTAACTGCACTCTCCTAGTGTTTCTCCTAGTGTTGCCAGTTTTCAAAGCAGCAAGAAGGAGCAATTGTAATTTGTGACTTGTAGGACTGACAATCAGCAAAAGGCTATTAATAAGTCTGTATTCTGCCTCAACACCAAATGAAAGTATTGATTTCATTTAACCTAGTCCTGCATTTCTCTACAAAATTAACATATTGTCCACATTCACAACTTGTACAAGACATTTGTTGTTATTTTTATGAAGAGCCCACACCTAAAAATACAAGATTTTTTTAAATAAGGGAGTACATTCTTTATAAGAAGGAACACCCAGCAGTCTTATAAGGGACATGTTTTCTGGCCTTTAAATAAGAGACATATCTTATAACAAGGGACATCTGGAAATTCTAGTTTCTCTGGAGAAGAAAGATGAATTTCAGCCAATGGTCACAAATATAGTAATGGTCCCTGGAATATGGGAGGGAGGGAGGAATGTGAGTTCTCCATGTCAGATGAAGGAGCACTGCTGTATGATTCCCCTTCCATAAAGGTTCTCCTTGAGTGCCAGCCAACTTGAGTAGAGCTGGAACTCTCAACTTTCTTTCTCAGACAAGTCCAGCCAACCAAATGGCAGCCACAAAAGCCTTTACTATATTTTAATGGATGGGTAGATTTGACAGGTAGACAGCATTGACCCATACACAGGTTTAGTGCCTTTAGTACAGACAGCACAGTAAATGTTGTGTTTCTGGATTACTGTGTAATTTTGTGTGTGTCAATGTCTTTTTTTTTGGGGGGGGGGTCCAGAGTCCCTTCCCCCTGCCAATAAATGGCAATAAACTAGCCTTTTAAAATTCTGGTTAGCATCAAGTCCCTTTTGGGAGCCAAGATACCTTTTATTTAGCGTAAGTCATTACTGTCTTTATAGGAGGTGAATCTCTTTCCCACAATGACTGATGGATTTGTATAATTACACTCTGCCTAGCATTTTCCTAAACCTCAAAGTAGCTTTTCCCTTGCTAACTATGGGTGCTTACCATAAATATTTCTAACAGGCAACTATTGTATTTAATAGCTACTAAATCCTCAGAAGTATTTATTAAGAGACATTGGGCAATTCATGTTTAATTACTTCATAAAAGAAACAGAGAGAGTGGGGCGGAGGGGGGAGAGAAAGAAAAGTATCAGAGGAAGAGTTCAATGCTATACTAAAAAGAGGAAGCGACAACTAATCACAATTAAGAGGAAGTCCCAGGCTATTTAAATGCTACAATCCAATTATATCAGGTGAAATGAATTACTCCTTTAATGCTGACTTTATATGAAGATACCTCCTTATTGCTCTCATTAATAATCATCAGACATCATTTTAGTCCATATTGGCTGCAATAACATTTCTATTAGCATCATGGTGGAGCAGGGCTGACAATTAAAATAAAAAATAAATCAAGGCCAGAACGGAATAAACGTAATTATGGCTCAGAAAAGAGCTTTTATGACTATTTGATTAGTCAACTGAACAGTACTTATCTTTTAAATCTTAAACTTCAGCTAAATGTAATTTTCAGCATGCCGTTACACTCATCACTGGGAAACTGAGATACCGGCAACAGATTGACTATTGGGTCACTATGCAGGCAAAGAGTTTGGTGATCAGACACTATCCATAAGAGTGGAGCAACTGGTGGAGAAAACAGAGAACCACAGGTTTGTCCCAGCAGTGAAATGAAAATTTAGATGTGCAAGTGTTCATCAACTCCAAAGGAAGAGTATTCCATAACCAGGACACTACATCTCTTATGATGAAGAACTTCACATAAATCAAATTAATAATAGCAACAGTATGTGCCTAACATATACATTTTATCTGAAATGAAATGGAAGAGGCATTCTCATGTTACACTCTGAGTGATTAAAACTAGTAATCCTTCCCACTCAGAAGAGAGGAAACAAAACATACATTATAGCAGCTGAGAAGAGAAGAAACCCATCAGCGTAAGTGACATTCATCTATACCCTTCTTATTTGGAACCCAATTATTACAATTTTTTTTAAAAAAAAAACATTCACTAGACTAGAGCTATTGCCACACTGCAGAATTAATACAGTTTGACATCACTTTAATTGCCATGACTCAATGCTATGCAATCCTGGGATTTGTAGTTTGTTGTGGCACTTGATCCCTCTGACAAAGAAGGCTAAATATCTACAAAACTATAGATCCCAGAATTCCATAATATTGAACCATGGCCATTAATGTGGCATCAAGCTGCATTAACTATGCAGTCTAGATGCAGTCTCCTTGATATAAGTTTGCTGTACCCTGACAGTACTCTTAGACTTATGTTGTTCATGTCTTTTGTCTGTATGGCCATCAGATACTTCTTGTGGTCATCTCTTGAATAACTTCTAGATATCTCACATAGTGAATTTAAAAGATTTTCCTTCCCCTGCACCCCTATTTTCTGGTTATGCAAATATTGCTTAACTAAGCTATTTTATTTTATTTTATTTTATTTTTGCCCTAACCTATAGCCAAGCCTTGGGAGAGGGCTTGTGCTCCTTCAGTTCTGGGATCCATGTGTGTAGCCTTCCAGATATTGTTGAACTGCAGCTTTTAGCATTATTCATCACTGACCATGCAGACTAGGGCTTCTGGGAGTTGTAGTGTGACAGCATCCTGAGGGCTACAATATTCTCATCCTTGGGCTGGAAACTTGTGGGACCTATAGCCCAGTCACTTGAAAAATATCGCTCATTGCAATATGCTCAACATCAGGCCAACTTGAGTCTAGCTGAAAGTTGGATGCCTTGACCTTTGAAATGCAGAGTTCAAGTCCATACAGTACAAAATACATGGTTTCTTTTAAGTGCATGAAAACAGATCCACAAAGGTGAGAGGAAGTTTCCAGACAGCAAGCAATCCATGTTTATGAGACTTACCTAAAACAAAACATGGAAGGATGCCAACTGCAATCACGCTCAAAGGGATGTGCGAGTCTTGTTTGGAAAGTTATGAAACAAATATTTGATCAAATATGCATCATTATCAAGTTTTCACCAGGAATGCACAGAAATTCCATTCTCAGCTTTGACTGTTTGATGCAGGGAATTGGTGAGCGCCTCATTTACACAACAAAACACCCAGAGCTATTCTTCTTTTTAAAAGGAAAACAAATGGGGAAAGGTAGTTTGATAAGAGCTCCCATATTCCTTCGATTTTCCCCAACCTGAAAACGTGCATTTTATAACTTCTTTTAAATACTTCAAAAGTTTGACATAGTTGAGAATCTAATATGTGCTCCCACTCTTAGAAAAAACATACATACACCAGGGAAAGAAAGAAAGAAAAAATGCATTTCTAATAAACTCATCTTTTAGAAACACTGCCACCTGTGCTTTGGAAATATGATTTCTGTCACATTTCAAACTCCTTTGGGAATATAAATAACAATAACTTAACTGGGTCTGAAAGCCTGTCAGGAATATACAGGAGATAGATAGACCCTGAATAAAAGTTATTTGGTAACATAAAGAAAAACATATACTCAAAGTTTTCCTTTTTTGATCCAGCTCCAATAAGAAGCTATTTTCTACATCAAAGAAAGGAAAGAGACAAAAATGTATGCAACTATGTTAGTCCACAAGGACAATATTCAAAAAAATCTGTGGCATACCTGTGAACTAGAACTTTTTCCAGATTCCTTATTTTAGTTTTTGAACAACAAGAAGAATGTAAAACAATTGTTACTGGTCACTTTGTATGATGATGTATGGATAATAATGTTCAAAACAGTATCAAAACAATGGCAGTGATATCAAATTGATGGATTTGGCTGAGATGGATAAACTGACTTGTATTCTAAGATGACCAAAAAACAGAAAACTTTAGTGAAGAATTGAAACTGTTAACAGCTTATATAAATCAAATATGGGGAAATATATATACCTCTGATTTAATGATTACTAGTTGTTAATTTGACTTTATAATAGTTTTGGTTGATCTGGAACTTGGGAAATAGCATAATAATAGATAGACTGGACATCATATCAACAGATAGACTGGACATCATACCAACAGATCCTGGCCCAAACAGTCCTTAGGTTGGTTTTAAATCACCAGCTGTTTGTGATGCAGTGCAAATCTATACAAGCTACTGGGGCAGGAGAAGACTGGTGAGAAAATTCAGAACTCATGAACTAGTTTGCTGGTTTTGCTCACAAAACCCAATAATGGGTACTGAATGAAAGACATCATTTACTCCTCTTTCCTTTTGGAGACTATAGCTTAACCCAGGGCTGCCCCTTTATATTCTAACTTTGTTTAAAAGCAAAATAATTGTGATATGGAGGAGGGGTTGAAGCTGATGAAAAACAAGACAAGAAAGAGGGGTTATAATTGTTCGCTGTCTCATATTATTGTGTGATTGATGGTGGGTGGCTTGCATTTCATCAGAGGAGGGTATGGGAAGGGATTTCCAAATGAAAAGGACTTTCATTAAAACCAGAGAACCATTATCATGTAAGATCAAGCTGCCTGTAAAATCACCAACAGGGAAGGGAGCCATTTTCACCATAGATAAATAGATAGTTTCTCTGTTTATGTGTCTCTAATCTACTTTTACTATAGTCTTTAAATGAGAGATATGTCGTTGGGTGGAATTAAGTAAGAGCCCTTGAGACTAAAGGCAAGTGACAGCAATGCATACAAATATGCAAGCATTTTGTCAATATATATATATATATATATATATACATATATATATATACACACCAAAATATACCACAAGGGGAAGAGTTTCTCCATCAGCATTGCCAAAACTATACATACTGTTTCAACCATTATAATTCCTTAAAATGGATTGAATATCTAAAGGTCTCTGAGTGGAATTACAAATGTATATGTATGTATGTGTGTGTGTGTGTTTTATTATGATGTTAGTTTTTGGTGATCCGTAATACAGTGGGTCCTTTGTATAAGTGGGAGACCCATTCTGGACCCCCCCCCATACATATGGCAAAAAATACAGAACCTCAAATGCCATTTATTTCTATGGCACACACTTCCTGCGCACCCCATTTTAAGTTCCCAGGCTTGTTGTACATGGAAGCTTAGGTCCGCGTATGGCAAATCTGCGTATGGAGCAGGTGGGCTGTAAATGTTAATAATTAGTCATTGGGTTCTTATGCACTGTGCTTCTTTGGATTAGTTTTAAAATCTCTCTCATTCTCCTTTAATATATTACAACATATAGATTGTTTAAATCTTTGGAGCTCTGGCAGCCAATTCCTTTCTAAAGCCGCCAAGAAGAGGAGTTTACAAGAAAACCAAATGGGCAATCATTATTCCCCATCAGCAATGAGGTGTGACGTGTGTAAATTGCAGAATAAATTAGGTATTTGGAGATAAATGAATTTACAATAAACAATTACCGGGTGAAAAGTCCCACTTCTCCATCTCCATAGGCGCAAGATCTGGTAAAAATCAGCGACAGGTAGTTAAGTGATTATAAACTGTAAAAATAAATCAACCCAATATAATTGCTCCAAGGAAAAAATTACCAACATATTTAACATTTCAACAGTGCACCCTTTCCCATATCCATTTGGCATTATCTAATTACCTTCACATTGCATTTCCATCAGTGATATGACCTGTATTTTCCTTTTTATAACTGTCAGGGAGGAAAGCAGGGAGGTGGAGTGAGCAAACCGTGGGCGATAAATCAACCTTACCATTAGGACTGAAATAGCTCATCACGGCACTTCTAAATCTAGGATTTATAAAGATGTCTAGGCCGTATAGCACACTGGTGGACACCATAATAAATTCATGAGCAGACTGCCAAGGCAAGCTAGTTCATTATGTGGCAGGCTGCCGGCCATTAATCTAGCCGAGAGAGATTCCCGGGAAACTGAGACTGCTTGGGAAATTTATGCAGACTTAAAGTTACCCATTTCATTATGGATTTAATCTGTTCTCTCTGCCAGAGTGCATGAAAGGTTTTTATAGTTTAGATCAAGCACTTGTAACTCCCCATTTTATATTATTTCTTCAACAATAATGTCCTAATTTCTTCCTCTAAAAAAAGAATAAAAGTCTTTCAGCTGAATGCCTTCATGCTTGCCTTCTCCTAATATTACACTTGATAAAATATTTATACAATCAATTGACAAAGGGCAATTTTCCCCCTAAAATGTTCTATTAACATGTAAATTTTCATATGATCTTTATCTTGTATGCAAAATGGGACTTGGGAGGCTAGTCTATACTCACCACACACACACACACACACACACACACACACACACACACACACACACACACATCACTCCCAGGTTGTTTAACCCCTTGGTTGATAGGTAAAGAGTTCACTTAGAGGTTCAGAGTTGACTTGTTGACAGACCCCTCCTACACACATAAAACTGAGAGGTCAAATGTAAGTACAAGGATATATATTGGGGTTTCCAAGAAGCTCTTGAGAATAGTAGAACAAGCAATTTGCATAAGGTGCTAGGTGAACATTGGAAGAAAGGACATCAGTAGTTTAAGATATGCAGGTGACACCATACTATAAGCAAAAAATAGCAAAAACTTGGAACAGTTACTAAAGAAAGGAAGAAAGTGCAAAGGGAGGTTCACAGCCAAACGTTTGACAACATAAATAATGACCATAGATGATTACATAACTTACATAAGATGAAGAAGACATTGGAATAGTTGTTTTAAAGATCTCCACTCAGTCATCAATCCAAATGGTGAATGCAGTTAAGAAATCAGAAGATGACTAAGACTTGGAAGGGCAGCTATGGAGGAATTAGACAACATCTTGAAGAGTAAAGATACATCATTGAATACTAAAGTAAGGATTGTCCATGCCATTGCATTTCCAATTTCTACGTATGGTTGCAAAAACTTGACAGTGAAGAAAACATATAGGAAGAAAATCAATTCATTCCAGATGTGGTGATGGAGAACAGTTCTGTGAATACTATGGACTACTAAAAAGACAATTAAATGGGCCTTAGAACAAATCAAACCTGAATTCTCCCTAGAAGCCAAGATGATTAAACTAAGACTGTCATACTTTGGCCATATCATGAGAACGGATGATTCACCAGAAAAGACAATAATACTTTGTAAGGTAGAAGGCACTAGAAAAAGAGGAAGACCACATTCCAAATGAACAGATTCAATCAAAGAAGCCACAATCCTGATAGTCTGCATGACCAGAGCAGGGATGTTGGTATGGTGACTTAAAGGACTCTCATTCATGAAGTCACCATAAGTTGAAATTGACTTGATGGCAGTCAACAATAACAATGTGTTATATGGCATTAATATATAATATTGATACATTATTACACAGCATAATATTAACAGATTAAAACTCCTACAGTGTTAACAATATAACATATTAAACATATTGAACTATATAACAATTTTAAACATATTTTAAAGGTGAATTCCATGTACATTCACAAAATAGATAAAACTGAACCCACCCACCCCAAACCAAAGAGTTTAATAAAAAGCTATATTTTTAACTTAGTTTTGAAATAAAGCCAAAGTTGACATCCATCAGGCATTCTGCAACATATATTTTGTCCTGCCAAAATGGTGTGTGTTTGTGTGTGTACATTTCTATAGCTATAGATTTAAGTATCTCTGTGAGAAAAAAAAGTAAAAATGCCAGTAGTTTCTGGTGTCAAAGTAGGACTAGGGTGTCCAGGTCATACTCTAGACATGCAGTATGCAAAGGGATCTTGTAGCACATTTGAGACTAGTATGAAAGAAGTTGTAGCTCAGATGCAAGTCTATGAAAGCTTATGTTAGAACATATTTTGTCTGGTTAGTCTCAAATGTGCTACAAGATCCCTTTCTATACTTATATTCCAGACTAACATGGCGTTGCTTCTGAATTTTAACCCCAAGATGCAGGTTCAAATTCCCAACGATCCATGAAATGAAATGGACTGATTGTGATTTTCAGGATAAAAAGTGATGTGAAGGAGATTCTCTTGATCTCCCTGGGGGATAGGCTATAAATGTAATAAATACATGAATAAATAATATATTTTACATGTACCAAGAGAGAGCTTGATAATGGAATTTTTTATTGCACTTATTTTTTATTATTATTTATTCAAAGTATTTTTCTTTTAAACTCCAGCTTTTAAGAAATACAAGTTCAGCATACTCCTTAGACTTCATAGAAGGCAGTATTATTAAGTCATAACACTGCTGGAAGTTTTCCCAGCACTGATAAAGTCATGTGAGATAGACAGATAAAATCCTAGACAGAATTAATTTTGCAATGGAGTGTGAGTTCTCAGTCTTATCCATCCAGGTTGCCTTACTGAGAAAAATTGCTTGTATAATTGTAATGCATCCCTTCTAGAACAACAACAACAACAACAAGAACAAGAACAAAATCCATTTCTTTTCAAACTCAATTTCCAATGGAACCAAGAATAGAAGAAAAATAATAAAACTTAAGCCTGTACACAATAATGGAACAGTACCTCCAGGGAAATTCTTTTTCAGAGGAATGTAATGTTGTGTGAAATCTCTCCCCCACTCCCAATTTCCATACCAATTGTTCCCCATGCAAGGGATTTGATTCACCTTCTTACGGTGGACTAATGTTTCTCAGAATTTCTTCTTGCATTGCACTTGCTCTGGTCTACCACCACTTCTTAAATGTGGTTTAGGAGGTGGATACACCAGGTGGCTCAACAGAATGCATTTCAATAGAAGGCTCCAGATCATCCAGGAAGAGCAAAGGAGGATGTATTTAAATCCATGTTAAGGATGTTATACACAAGTTCTGGTGCAGAACAGGCTGGACATCACCTGGTATAGTCATATCAGAAACACATGTTGGGTCATGCATCATCAGTCTCCCCACCAAGAAGACAAGGAAGAGGGAGGACAATGCTTTATTTGCCCTGTGCAAAGAGGACCTATATAGTGGCTCAGTATTCCCTTTGTAACATGCTACATACAACCCTGATCTTCAGATTTTGTTGAAAGTTTTTTTTAAAGAGGAACTCAATTGAGAGTTGCCTATACATTTGCACACATCAATGTCCTAACAATTTTGATTCTTCTGCCCACCAATAGGAAATTCCTGACTGAAAAAAAGGAAAGAACAAAATCCAAAAACACTTATCAAACCTTCAAAACACTGCTTAAAACTACAATGTCATCTGGGATTACAGAAGATAAATCTATGGGGGTTATTATTATTTTTTAATTTTAGTTTTCAGAAAGTTGTAGGAGGCATTGAAATAATGATGGAAATCATACACAGTTCATATAAAGAAGCTGGGATGGAAACATAGTTATTACTTTAAACTGTTTTGTGGGACTAACAATAGGTTCTAGGCCAGAGGTGGGCAAATGGTGACCCATGGTTTGCATCCAGGTCCTGGACCCCATTTATGGTACTGGAAGCCACTACTGGTTGCCTCAACCCATCCTTAAGAACAAATGGTATGATTTGGGGACAAATTTTGCTCAATCTCTTTGAAGCACCCCCAGAACCCCAAACTACCACAAAAGCTTCCATTTTCCTCTGTAGTATCTCTCAAAATGGAAACAACATCACTTCCTATTGCCATTTTGAAAAGGACTACAGAGGACAATAGAGAAAATTGGGTTTTCTGTGGGGATCAGGATTTTGGAGGGGATTGGGGGGAAACTTTTGACCCCTGAGTCCCATGCAGTTGCCCACCCCTCTTTTAACTTATTGGCTGTAGCCACACTGCAGAATTAATGAAGTTTGGCATTGCTTTAAATGTCATGTCTCCATGCTATGAAATTCTGTGATCTGTAGTTTGTTGCAGCACCAGAGTTCGCTGACAGAGAAGGCTAAATATCTCACAAAACTAAAAATCCAAGAATTCCATAGCATGGAGCCATGATAGTTAAAGTGGTGTCAAACTGCATCAGTTCTGCAGTGCAGATGCATCCATTGTCTACACACACATACAAAGACTTATCACAAATGATAAGAATGGGCAAAATAAATAAATAAATAAAACCCTCACTCTTCCACAGGTGAGAAGAAAAATGTTAATGTTTCTCATTCTTTCATGGGAGAATGAGATCAGTGAAGATTTAGATCCTTACAATATATACAGACTTTTTGTGTGAGGTCTGTCGCTTCTGTCTAGTGGGATACTCTTAAGTGTTTTAACATCTTCCTTTGGTGACTTCTTTTTGTTTTCCATGGCTGAATACCTCATAAAAAGTTATGGAAAATGATTAGGTCTTCAGTAGATCTTGCCAATTTTTCCTTACCAGAGGGTAAAAAACAACACAGCCATTTAAGCTTTTTCACTGAAAGTGGTACCCTCCAGCTACTGGCATAAATCACTCTGAATCTTGCTGAAGCTAAACTACATTGGCATTGCCAAAGAAGAACCTCACTGTATGCCAAGCTTCCCACCTTTCAGTTATTTGGTGGAATACTAAAGATTACTTAGAAAAAAATGTAGAGAACGTTGTCATCTATGTCAATAAAAATTAACATAAAGAAGTAACCATTGGCCAAAGAGAACACACAAAGAACACCCAGGTTTGGAAAATGTTAATGCTCTTTCTATTCTACCTAATTCTGTATGATCTAGGCTCTTTAGTCAGGTAAAGTTACACTTCCAATTTGTCAAACAGACTCTAGCTGCTGCCTCACTGCATAATTAATGTAGTTTGACACCACTTTAACTGTCATGGCTGCATCCTATGGAATCCTGGGATCTGGAGCTTGTTGTGGCACCAGAGCTCTCCATCAGAGAAGGCTAAATATCTCACAATACTACAAATTCCAGTATTTCATAGCATTGAACCATGGTAATTAAAGCAGTGTCACACAGATCATGTGTGTTTTTAAACTACACCTCTAGCTATGAGAGTATCAAAATGAAAGCTTTACCCTTCTGCA
Organism: Phrynosoma platyrhinos; assembly: GCA_020142125.1. Classification (NCBI taxonomy): domain Eukaryota; kingdom Metazoa; phylum Chordata; class Lepidosauria; order Squamata; family Phrynosomatidae; genus Phrynosoma; species Phrynosoma platyrhinos. Next base: position 22,861,443 of record CM034704.1, read on the forward strand.
TAACCTTAGCTTTGCTGTAACTTAAAACCTCAGTTGAGCAGTTACAAATAGAGTTTAGCATCCAAAGAAAATGAGTATCGGTATGCAAAATTCTCAAAGAAACATGAACACAAAAAAATCTCAGCCCTGCCCTCTAGATGCTGTCAGAGATTATCTGACCCACCA
>CM034704.1:22861707-22902573 GCA_020142125.1 Phrynosoma platyrhinos
TGGACTGTGTTAATTGACTCTAGATGCCGTGTACTTGTCTTGGACAGTGCTGAAATCTGGTTCTGACTTAAGGCTTATATTTACTGTAGTAATGTAAGTGCTGAACTGTAAGCTGCTCTGTGACTTGGCTTGCTAACTAGCTGCCGGCTTTCAACTATGTAGCAATCAGCTTCTGTCTGGTTGCCAGACTGAGGAGTTTATCGCACTACCCTTTCCCACCCTTTCCTCCCAAGCTAGGTGTGGGATGAAAACTTCTAAACACAGATTTTATTGCATGCCTCTGTGCCCTGGCAGGAGGCATCCTGTGCCTGATCTATACCTGATCCAGACTTTTCCCACACCTTGCAAAGAGCAGCAATATCCCATTCTTTCAAAAAGTGCTGGAGAGGTCCAGTTCAGATACAGGATGCCATAATTGGGTATGGGATGCCTCCTGCATGGGCACAGAAGTGTGAGATAAAATCTGTGTTAAAAGTTTTTGTCCCACACCTAGCTTGGGAGGAAAAGATGGTAAAGGGCAGTGCAATAAACTCATGTGTTTGGGAAACCCAGAAATCTAAATGCTTCCCTCCCAATACAAACTCCAGGATTCCATAAGATGTAGCAATGACAGTTAAAGTGGAATCATGCTGCTATGACTGTCCAATGTGAAAGGGCTCTGTCAAAATTCAAAGCCACAAATGTAGAAGGCTAATTGTACTATTTTCTTGCTCATTTTGCAAGCATCTCTCTCAGAATTAGCATTTGCACATTTTATGTGAATCTTTTTTTTTTTTGGTCCTCCTTTTCATGGGTGATACTTTCCCCTCTTCTGCCTCTTCGACTTCCTCATCTTCTTCTTTATAAGCCATTAAGCCATCCTCAGAACAGAAGAGACAAAATAAATTACTGGAGGAACAAAGTTTGAAAAGAAAAGTAAGCTAAAACAACAAATGCCTCCTACTCCTCCTTTCTTCCCTTGTAAAATCACAACACCCATTGCTGAGAACTAACAATATATGAAAAATGTCCCTTCCCCACTGTTTTGCCTGCTCAAGCATTGTATAAATAAATAATTAAAACAACAGCAAACATCACATTCCAGGCTCTCAATTCCCGGAGCACCTCAGCTCCTTAAACTGAACCATTTGCCTCAGCTTGCATATTGCAAAACCCATTCGCCAAAAGATTATGGGCCTTTAAGTGCCATCCAGGCCTGAAATATGACTCTAGGGTTTTAAAAATGGTTTCAGACTCACCAATGCAAGTGAATGTTCTCTCCTGGCTGCATTTTTTTTTTTTTAAAGACCTTTCTTCAGTGGTCACTGTGCCGGGTAATGAGGAAGAGGAAAATGAAAGAAAAGGAGGAAAGGAGGTAGAGAGGAGGAGAGAATGGAACTTAGCAGGAACAAGGGGCCCTGTTTTCATATGCAAACATGAATTCTTTATAGGCTAAAATGCATTTGTGAATTAAGGAGAGGATGCATATTTATATATTTTTTTACTTTTAAAAAAACTGCCCAAAGCAAACATTTAAGATTTCCCTTTATAAGAACCACCCTGTGAAGGAGATTCCCATGGAAAATCTTTGTTCACCTAAGGTAAGAGGAATCTGCATAGAATTGATACAGTATCATCTAAGCAAGGACTTACTTGTACAATAGGGGTTGGCAACTATGGTGAGTCCAAGGGCAAATTTCCTGATCCTAGGACCCTACAGGGGCTACCTATCCTCCAACCATCCCAAGTTGTCAAGGATGGTTCCAGTTTATCATCCCAGTTTTCAGCTGCTTTTGAAATATTCCAGTTTCTTTCCCCTCCTCCCATTTTTCTCCACTTACTTTAGCTGCTGCAAACTACATTCAAAATACAAAAGTAGTTTCATTCAGTTAATTCAATGGCGGGGGGGGGGGAGGGCAGAGGAGAGGAAGAAGTAGAGTCTTACCCTTCCCAATGGGCTCAGGCAAAAGCAAATTACTGCAGTCTGTCCTAGCTTGTGTGTTCTTCTTCATTAATAACTTTTGCCATCTTGACCACACTCTGATGTTTCTTGGCCACATGTGTCTCCGTTTTCATATGTGACATGTTGGTGGGTATGGGACTACTCTCCTACCCCCTCAAGATAAAACAAACAAACAAGCAAACAAAAAGATACCAAAAAACACCCCTGAAAGTTGCCAGAAATCAACTGGAAGTGGTTATTATCATCATCCTCACCATCGTGAATTTCATCACTAAATAATTGATGCTGGCAATGACAACATCATCAACAAGAACATTCACCCATTTAATTACATCTTTTTCAAATAGAGTGTTCCAGCCCATATTTAAAAGACCAAGATGGAGACCATGCAAATATATGAGTTACTTTTGTTGTCTCTGGAAGTTAAAATCAGAATTGCTATTTAACCTTTGTATGCTGTGAAGTTTTAGCTATCTTAGAGCCATTTAATATTAGAACCATTCAGTTACTAATAATTTGACAGTTTTCCTGGTGGTTGTTGTTATATTTATATCTCACTTTCCTCCCAGTTTGAGACTCAAGGCAGCTTGAGCAACAGTTAAAGATAGTTAAAACTTCACAGCATATAAAGCTTAAGAAGCAATTAAACCATCATAAAATGAATACCAGTTAAAACACAAACCACTAAGCAACAACAGCAAATGAATTCCAGAATATTACACAAGGTTTTTCATCATTTCCCACCACAAAAAAAAAATAAAAAATAAAAAAAAATCAAGGTTCCCTCTCCTGCCCCACCACAAAAAATCAAGAAGATAATGGATAACTAGTTTAAATTTGTATTAAGTATGAAAGCAGTATGAAACTGATAGAATGATGTCATGTAGATACACCTGGCACTTGTTCAGTAATAAACACTTCTCTACTGGTACTAACTGTACTGTACCAATAACCTGTTCCCAATTTATATAAACATTTATTTATTGTAGTCATATCCTGCCTTTCTCCCAAAATGGGACATTCAATCTGCTGTATCTTTTGCTCACACTTGGAACGCTCCCCTTAAACTTAGCTAAAGATCTAGGTGAAGCAGCCACTTAATTAACATTAAGCATAATGTTTCAGTTACCAAATTGATTATACGTAGTATTGACTCCCTTATTGACCTTTTGATGATTGCTTCAATCTTGTTTTTTCCACATTTCTCTTCTCAACTGTTACCCTCTCAGGGCTCATAAATAAAGCTTGCAAAGAAGGGGAAAGAAGATGGAGTTTCACACTTCATATATCTTCATTTCCCAAATATCACAGACACTTTGAAACTTGTATGAGTGCCATTGGGGATGGTAGAAAGTCAATCCTGATTTCTGGCATTTTAAATTTTCAGTTCAGTATTTAGCCTAAATATCCTAAAGACAACAGATCCCATCTAATATTGGAAGCTAAGGAGCCTTGGATAGTACTTGGATGAAAGACCATCAATGAATACCAGGTGCTGCAGACTATATTTCAGAGGAAGGAACTGGCAAAACCACCTCTGAATATGCCTTGTCTATTAAAAAAAAAAAAAAACTATGAAATTCATACGGTTGCTTTGCAGAAGGGTGGGGTATAAATAAAATTTATTATTATTATTAAGTTGACAAGTGACTTGAAGACACATACACACATACATTTGGGTGAAAAGCAAGAAACTGCAATGTGTTCCACAAAATGGTTTCTAGCTTGGGGTATGATAACTCCTTGCACAAGATAATGTTTTTCTATGATACTTTGAGATAGCATGACCTCCAGTTTTGTCCTTTGAAATTATGAGGATTAGAAACTTTTTCCATTCAATGGAATGGTGGAATAATCAAAATTCTACAAAAAAAAAAAAAAAGGAATATCATCCACTATGGTGTGACTAAAATGAATACAAGGAAAATAGATGAGCAATAGAGATGCTCCAAATGACTACTTGTGGTCTGCGGACAACAGGATCTACACCGTTCATCTGAAGGGTGGGCTTTTTCTAAATGAAGGCAATTGTCAAGACATCTTAACATTTCAATCACTGTTGCGGTCTTTCCATATTGATTACAGAAAATATATCCCTGATAGCATTGGTCAATAGATGAATTAATCATTGGCTCTTGACAGTTTTACTATCCACTTAATGTTTCTGTCTCTCATTGAGTTATGTTTTCCCTTTCCTAAAACAATGAAACAAGGAGTGAGAATCACTCCAATTCTGAACAAAAAGTACACTAATGATACAATATTGTGCATGTCTCCTCAGATGTAACCATCACATTCAATAAAGAATCCCCCCACCCTGGTAAGAAAATATAGGACTGCAACCTAACTAAAATACTTTGGGCTCAGAGGTCACCTATTATATACTATGATATCATACTTTGACCTTCCTTTTTGGTATATTTGCCAAAAACCTAGGCTTAAAATAGCATCTAGTCAAGAGACACCCATCATTTTATTTTCTCTTTTATTCTGTCCACTCTCTCTTTGACTTTCTTACTCACTTTCTTTATTTCCCCTGTTGCAGTTTGATGAAGCTAGATGATTCTCTCAGACTGTGAAGGTAAATAGATTCTTTTAAAAAGATCAGTTACTTGCAATTAATTCTTTTTAGCAGGAGTAATGGTACAACTACATTTTGTTATGATTGTAACAAAGCATAATTTTCTTCCCTTTGCACTGTAAATGATAATTATAGCTGAGGTTCTACATTATGGAGATACAACATAATTTTACATTCAACGAGGTATGTGACCATTGTGAAATACCACCATCTTTAGTATTGTTGCTCAACTGATTATGCAACCAAATGTGAATGTGCATTTGCATGTACAATGCACTTTTACGATGCAGCATGTAATGATGCTACATGTACAATCAGCCTCCACAACTTTGCACTCAATGCAGATGTTATACATGGGACACACACACACACTTCCATATGGGAACTTAGCAAATGTGTAAGATACCAGCAGAAATCCAGCCATTTAATTGTGTTATAGTTTAAGGCAGTGTGAGATCATGAAGTTTCAAAACTCTGGTTGTCAATCTGACCTCTCCTTTGTCTTTCTTTCTTTCTTTCTTTCTTTCTTTCTTTCTTTCTTTCTTTCTTTCTTTCTTTTTCTTTCTTTCTTTCCCTCTTCTCTTCATCTTTAACAGTTATGTGGCAGGCATGTATAACATAGTTTTCTCCTTGCTGGGAAAATATGTACCTATTTAATTTGGCTATTACAGAAGGTTGCGAATTTCATTCAGATTCTTCCTGATTAAGAACATACCAGAATGTGTAAATTTCTTCATGTGAGGGATGGAAAAAATTTGAAATTAAACAAAACTGCATGCGGTTGAAGGGGGAAGCATTAGCTGTCCATCCCAGAGCACTATGTTACCCATGATCTAGTAACCTCCTGTTGAGATTACTGCCATGCCTTGCCTTAAGGCCATGCATTTCAAAACCATTTGGAATATGCTGTTAATCCAGAATAGGGCCACAAAGTTATTAACTGGAAAAGAACAATTTGCCCATATTATGCCCAATGCTTTGCCAGCTGCACAAGCTTCTAATCTATTTCTGGGATCAATTTAAGGTGCTGTTTTTAAAATGGAAAAACTGACATGGCTTTCTTATAGACAGATTGATTGATTTGATATATATCTGTTTTCCCCCTGAATGGAACTCGAAGCAGATTGCAACATATATTTAAATAGAATGTCTAAAACAATATGGAGTACAAAAGTTTTAAAAGCATAAAACCATATATCTGGTTACAACACTACAGTCACCCCTCCGTTCTCATGGGGGATATGTTCTGGATCCCTCTGCAAAAATGGAAAATCATGGATATTCAAGCCATATTGGCTTGAATGGAGATGTGCACCCGGGGGTACGCACCCCATTTTGTCCCCCTCCATTTGCCACCCATGAACAGATGAGGCATGCGGACTTGAAGGTCATGAAAACAGAGAGGTGACTGTACTTTTAAAACATTAATAATAAAAACAGTTAAATTATTAAAATACACACATTGCATACCAGAAGACAAGAAGCCAGTGTGGCATACTGGTTTGAGTGTTGGACTAGGACTCTAGAAACCAGAATTCAATTTCCTGCTCAGCCATGAAACCTACTGAGTGACCTTGGGCAAGTGACACTCTCTCTCAACCTCAGGGGAAAGCAGTGGTAGACTTCCTCTGAACAAATCTTGCCAAGAAAACCCCAGAATAGGTTTGACTTAGGATTTTCATAAATTGGAAATGACTGAAAGAAACACACAACAACAACAACAACAACAACAACAACATATCAAAAACAGCACACCCAATTGCACCCTGGAGAGACAAGACTGGAGTTTGTGTGGATAAAATGACTGGGAAGGGATGAACCCTGAAATCCTTGGATATAGAACGATCTCAATATAGATCCATTAAATTTTGCACAAATGTAGAGACTGCTTTTAATGCAGCACATTCTGAGTCACACTTTTAAATTAATGAATCCGTTAATTAATTAACAAAGGTATAGCAACATGGGAAATCAATGGTGCTTCAGACAGCAGGAGGGTTCTTTATTTCTTTCCTTTTTCTTTTAAACTTATTCTTTAATCCATTTTTTGGCAAGCTTCCTTGTTCCTTTTTGATTTAGTTGACTAGGTTATGCACTGTGGCTCTTGGATGCATTAGCCTTCAAGACAGGCTAGAGGAAAGGTCTAAATCAAAACATTACATTTCCCTGAGGATAATTTACACTTGGAATGGAGAGAAATGTGTATCCCCTTCTGTTTATTCTAAACAAACACCGAGGGCATTTTTTACAAGTTACTCCAAAAGGGTAAAGATAGCCATCCCATCCTATCCCATCCCATGAAGCAGCAGCAGATGGTTTTGGTGGGGTCAGAAATGCATTTTAGTCCAAATTTCAAAGGAGAAAATCATAGTGCTGAATCTGTTTTGGGACACAGGGTTCAGCATGCCCGTTGGGATGCCAGGCATCCTACTTTGCCACCCAGTGTGACCAACATTGCAGGAGAGTCACTCACTGGGAGGTCAATATGAGGTGCCAAGCATCAATCACATTTGACAGGTGCCTTGTTCTTACCTTAGAGTCAGCGACTCGTAACAGCAGTAGCAGTGCTGGCTGGCACAGAGGGACATTTTGTAAACAGCTGTCTGGCATTGCAATGTAGGGCTCTGGGTCATCCGGGAAGATCTGGACCAAAAGATCTGGATTTTAATTTGTTATAAGGGAGAGTACACTCCAAGTTTGGTTCTGAATGGGTTGGACATCCTCCATATTGTTCACACCAGAACCAGGGTTGGGGTCATGCATCATCCAAATTTCCCACAATAAGATCTCCACCAAGAGGACAAGAGGACAACAATTTATTTCTGGAAAAATCATGGCATCAAAAAGTTGCAATCCTATGAACACTTAGTTAAGACTAGATCCCAATGAACACTATTTGCCCAATATGAGAGTTGCCTCTAAGCATTGGTATTCATAGTTTAAGCGGGGATACATCTTTCCATCACTGTAAGATGTATTCAGGATTTTATGCCCCTAGTGTTTCTAAGGCTGCATCTGTACTCCAGAAATAATCCAGTTTGACACCACTTTAACTGCCATGGCTCAGCATTATGGAATTCTGGGAATTGTAGTTTGTTGTGGCACCAGAGTTCTCTGACAGAGAAGGCTAAAGGTCTCACAAAACTAACATTCCCTGAATTGGATAGCATCGAGCCATTAAAGTGGTGTCAAATTGGATCGTTTCTGCAGTGTGGATGCAGCCTAAGTAAATGTTTAGAGATGGGCTGTAAAGCTATAATTCCTTCCATATCACATATTGGAATCCCATTGAATTTCATAGGATTTGCATAGGATCTGGCAGCACCATATACATTTATGTGAAATTTGCGAGTAAAATAAAATCTTACTGTGATGAACAACCCCCAAGATTAGTGAAAGAAGGAAGGGGAGGGAAACACCTTCATCTGCTCAAATGTCATGAGCAGAAACAGAATGTTTAAATCTTTAATTAATCTCCCTCTTCTCCACATATACACACATTTCTTTCATTTAAACAATAACATAATAAAGTACACACATTTACATTACAGTCTTTTTACTGCAATATTGTCAGATGCTTATAATTAAAAGATTTATAGAAAAATGTTGTTAGGTGGGTAATTATGATAGAATTTTGTATAAAGTGTGCCATAAAGCTAAATATAACGGCTTTATGTTTAAAAGGGGATTAAACATTGTAGATTATTAATGGAAATAAAATACAGACTCAGACTAAAGGAAGGCCAGTCTAAAAAGGACCCAGCCTTTCTGTTCCCTTCAGTCTAAATCTTGGCCAACAAATCTTATTATTTATCAAATTTATAGCCTGTTTTTCACTGTCACAAGATATAGTGGTGGCTACCCTGTCTGATCCTGGAAGCTAAGCTGTCTCTGCATCTGCACTGCAGAATCAGTGAAGTCTGACACTGTTTTAACTGCCATGACTCAATGCTATGGATTCTGGGATTTGAAGTTTTATGAGATATTTAGCCTTCTCTGTCAGAGACCTCTAGGGCACAACAAACACAAGGATTCCATAGGATGGAGTCATGCCAGATAAAGTGGGGTCAAACTGCATTAATTCCATAATGTGACAGCAGCCAGGATCAGCCCAGGTTAGTATTTGGATGTGATACTGCCAATAAATTCCAGGTGCTGTAGGCTATATTTCAGATGATGGAACTGGAAAAACCACCACTGAGGATTCCTTGCCTAAGAAAAAATTGTTCAGTCACCATAAGTTGACAGGTGACTTAATGACACATACACACATATACACACACTGCAACTTGGGATGCTATAAAGTGGTATTAAGTAAATTCAGGGAAGATAGGGCCATCATTGGCTGCCTCTAGTGTCAGAAGCCATATGCCTCTGTGTGTCACTTGCTGGGGGACATAAAAATAAGAGTGCATTTGCACTGGTGTCTTGCTTCTCATTTTCCCTTAGCATCCACTTAGTCCTGGTGTGAAAGAGTGCTAGACTAAATGCAGTATGTAGAGAGATCTTGTAGCACCTTTGAGACTAACTGAAAGAAAAAAGTTGGCAACATGAGCTTTTGTAGACTTAAGTCTCCTTCCTCAGATGCATTTGAGCTCAAGCTGCTGACTTCTTTCTTCCAGTTATCTCAAAGATGCTACAAGATCTCTCTACATACTGATTCTACAGACTAACACAGCTATATCTTTGAATTCTAAATACAGGGTGTATGTTTTCCTTGAGTTCTTGACCATTATTACTGGGAAAAGGAGCAAATTTCAAGCAACACATTACAGTCCGTCCTCCATATCCACCAATTTTTTTTAATCCGTGGATTCAAACATCCGTGGCTTGAAAATATTCCAAAAATATGTAAGTACCAAAAATCCCATGTTCATTTTACCATTTTATATAAGGGACATCATTTTATTATGCCATGGTTTTTCCTGGGACTTGAGCATCCATGGATTTTGGTCCTGGAACCAACCCCCAGTGGATACCAAGGGGGCAGTATATTTGCAACATGTTCCTTCCAAGCTTCTATCCAAGTGATGCTGATCTTGTGCACTGACCTCTATTGGCCTTTGCAAGGCTACAGAGGATACCCTAAGCTTTCCCCAAAGATGGTTTGAACCCTAGTCTGCTACTAAGGCCCACTAATCATGGCCACATTAAAGCAATGTCAGGGCATATCAATGTGTTTGATTTCCAAGGCCAAATTAAAACATAAACTATAGCCCTCATAACACAGCTATATTTGAATAGCAGTGTGGCAGTTCTGCCTCTTTGAGATCTTGTGCGCCTCTTGGGAGGACTCTCTGGGCAATAAGGAGGTCAAAGGAATGAATAAGAGGAAACTATTCCAAAGTCCAAGGTGTGTGTGGGGGGGAGCAAGGAGCAAGGGGGGAGGAGAAAAGCTGTTGGCATTTGACATAATTTATAATGCCAAAAAGCCAGAAACAGGAAAAAGGTTGATGTAGTAATAACATTAGAAGGAACTGTAGCCTATACAAGCTACTGTTCTCTAACGTGCCAATCAATAGCTCTTTTATTAGTCGGTGCAATCAATGTACAGGAGACAGACCTAGCCAATTAAGCTTATCGACTGACTGAAGACTTGCAGGAAACCATTTTTTCCTTTGGTTTTGTTTTCCTTTCTGGGAGTGAGAAATGAGCTCCACTCTCTTTTTTTTTATCACTGGATTCCCACCAAGTCATCTCCAGGAGTTCCTGTAGAAAGGAAACACTGACAGAAAGCAGACGGAGACTATCTTTCAAGCCTTTAACCTGGGGTCAGCAGAAGGAAGTGAGCCACACAAAAGTCGACACACACACACACACACACACACACACACACACTGTGTGTGATGTTTTTAAAAATATATATTCTAGGACATTTGCATCTTCCAGCTCAATCATTTGCATGATTCTGACAGCTACAACATGCACTATTTTCTTCCTTGAATGAAAAGTTGCTCCTTTCTTTACAGCTGGAACTCTGGATAATGGGAGAATTTCCCTTCATCCCCATTTTTAAGCCAGCCAACCTATTTTTCACTTCCAGGAATAATGTATGAGTCAAAACCTAATTGTTCTCAAAGCCTGAACATTTTTTTTTTCAAATTTTGTGTTCCATTTTGTGCCTCAAAGGCTTATATAGTGAGCCCTTGGTATCTACTGGAGTTTGGTTCCAATACTTCCCATAGATACCCAAATCTATGGATGCTGAAATCCCATTAAATGCAATGGCATAGTAAAATGGTGTCCCTTGAATAAAATGGCAAAATCAGTGTTTGCCTTTCGATATATATATTTTTCAAGCCATGAATGGTTGAATCCATGGAAAAGGAATCCATGGATATGAAGGGCCAATTGTATTTATAGAAGTTGTATACAAAACATTTAAATTGGAGAAGACTCTGTACAAAATCTTGTGTTAGAGGAAATTGTATAAACCCAGTGTTTCATACAAAGATTTGGAAATTTAACAAAGAAACAAACAAAAACAAAAAAAAAACCAAAAGGTGCAATTGAGAAAAATTAGTACATTATTCAGTATTCTGTGTCAGCTACTCAGTTAAGTAGTAACCTTTCCTGGCCTGACCACCCATGCCAAACCTGACCAGAGACTGAATTGGGAGGAAAAAGCTACCTGCTTTAAGATTTGATAATGGGCTTCTTTCATCAGTGTAAAGATGCAATTGGATACTGGCCTCCAAAACCAAAGTTGTGCGGCCCCAGAGATGTTGGGTATGCATTTCTTGAAGACCAGCCTTCCAAGCTTTCTTGAACCAACCGTGACATCTGGAAAGCAGCTTGTGATTAAGCTTGGCAACACGATGTCACAAGGACCACCGACAAAATGAGATCCTACATTGCCAAGCATAGATACGAATTAATTAATATCTCACAATTCTACTATCGCTACCATCCTCAGGGCTGCAGTTTTATGGTGGAAACTCTCCTGAATGGCTAGGGAAGGAGGGCAGAAATCAGAGAAGCATCTGGCTATTCCCTATAGCATTTTGATGTGTAGCATCATCTGGTGGCATTTTATGCCATGCTGAGCTCTGCTAGGACTTAGAACACAATGTCCCTCAGTCTGTGCCTGGCTGTCACCTGAGCTCCTCATCAGATATGGAATGGCTGTTCAAGGGATATCTCAGAAAAACAATAAGTCCTGGGGCAGGGGACTTTAATCATTGCACAGGGTAGGGAGAATAACCTCCTCAGTAATAATAATAATAATAATAATAATAATAATAATAATAATAATAATAATAATAATAATAAAGACAAACATAGGCATAATGTGGATTTATGTTTCTGCTTGTCACTACCAGAATGCTAGACATAACCTCTCTGGGAAGCAACTAAGTTAGCCCCATGTACTCCAGATTGGAACATGCATGGATATCTGGGGCTGTATTATTTAATAGCTTACCACAGTGAAAATATTCCCCAACATTATAGTCTGCTTATTCCTCAAAATTTTTGATTTTGGAACATTTATGCTATTCTCAGTCCCACGCAACAGATGGGCACCTTTGGTATATTACAAGGCTTCCCTCCTCCACTTTCCCCAATGTATTTTTTTTTCCTTGAGAGATTGTTGGATCCAATGCAATCCCATTGAGCTGAGAAGAGGAGGCATTGTGCTAGGCTCAATTATCAAAGGCTGAAATGCACCAAGCAATCAATCATTTTTTGACATTTTCATGGGTTTTGCCATGGGGGGGGGGGGGGAGAAATATCTGTCTGTGGCTCCAGCACAAAAAAAAAGAGAGAGAGAGTTTAAAATGAAGGGGAAATGTTACAAAGAAAAAAAAATCTATCCTTTCTTCTTCCCTTTCACAACATTTCAAAATATCAAGACTGTGGGGAGATGAATGAAAAATATTCATTTGTTTTCTCTGAAACTAAATCCTTCTTCTTCCTCCTCCTCCTCTCCCCTCCCCTCCCCTCCCCTCCCCTCCCCTCCCCTCCCCCTCTTCCTCCTCCTCCTCTTTTTTGGCATGTCAGGATGGAAGTCATTTTAGATGTCTTTCACTGTAAACATAATCTTCCTGCCAGGGTTTGCATTATAATTAAGGTGGATTTGAACAGTGAGAGAACTGTCATTTCTGAACGGCTTTACTTAAGAGGAGCAATTTTTTTTTTTGAACTGCCAGATAAATGATCCACCAACTGCATTTCTGTGGAATACTGACATCCAGTGGAAATTTGGGATTGTTTGAGTAGATGGTTACCCAAAATGTGTTCAAAGATGTGGTGTTGGGTAAGCATAACAATTGCAAAAAAGGCCTAAAACCTATTTTTAATCCTGGAGAACCATTAAATCAATTGCATTTCCCTTTGTGTTGACTCACCATTCAACAACTGATTCACTGGGTCTAGTCTAGTTGGGGTTAACCAACAGGATGCCAGCCAAAGTTTCTTGTTCCATCAACCATAGATCCGTCTAACCAGGGCCGAGCAACTTCTAACTCTCCAGGTGTTACTGGACTCCAGATCCCATTACCCCTATCTAGCATGGCCAATGGATAGTGATGAGGGGTGTTATATTACAACAACACCATCAAGAGGACCACAAGTACCCCAGCTTTGGTCTATTCCAATGGTTCCCAAACTTTGGTCCTCCAGGTATTTTGGACTTCAGCTCCCAGAAGATCTAGCCAGGTTGGCCAACAATCAGGAATTCTGGGACCTGAAGTCCAAAACATCTGGTGGACCAAAGTTTGGGAACCATTCATGTGGTTCAACATTTTGTTTGCAAGGTTGATCAACCAAATGCAACCACAAGCTCACTAACATGATGCCCAGCTGTCCTCTGTTGTTGGTTTTCTAATATCTAGTATTTGGAAGTACCCTGCTTCTCAACATGGAACTCTCAAACTCGATTCTATTAGCTAATAGAAATTCAGCAGGCTAATTCAATCGAAGTCCTATTTATTTATTACTAGGTATTTTCCCACTTTATTTTCCTTATCATCTTTAACAGTCCCTTTGAGTGGTATTTTGTGTTTTATTGTTTTTAGATCTTTTATTTGCACTGTTTGGAAGCCATTGTAATAGAAACATAGTATTCTAATAAAGTTAAAAGTTACAATTTTCCAGTGTTCATAAACCAATATAATGAAATGAAGTCCTTATAATATTCAGTGAAAAACATTCTGAAAGCTATATAAATTCGGGAATGAGAAAACCATGCTCAATCTTGTTTTAACAGTCCCCACTATGAATTTTGCAGGCTTACTTGTCACCCTATTATCTTGGTCTGTTAAAAGAAAGGATACATAAAAATCAGATGAATGGGCTGGCATAAATGTCAAGAGAGGAGCGATCAGTTTCCTCCTCAGATCCCTATAAAATCATTTTATCCTTTTAGCACCAGTTCTGTTATAGCAACTGTTAGCAATGGTTCTGTTTACTTTTTAAAACTGTAATGTTCTTCATGATTTTTTTTTAAAAAAATGAGGACAAACATGTTAGAAATTATTATAAACATTAACAACTGGGGGTCTGCAAAAGTTTCAGTGTAGAAGGCAGATTATGGGAAGAAAATTTTCTATAGTTAACCTCCCAACCAAAAAAATATGGGTTTCCTAATATAGGGAAACTCTGTTGGGGAGAGTAATAAACAAGTTATTATTTTGCATAGTCTTCTCACAATAGCTGAATGGCCCAAAGTATTCTGGGGGGCTTTTCTGCACAGAGGAACATATTGCTTTCATTGTTGTTGATGCTGATGATGATCATGATCATGATGTTTTTGCACATCATCTATTCAGGGAACAATGATTTTTGTGCAGAAAAAATATTGGTGTAGGAAATGTGTTGTCGTTTTCACATGTGCAGGAAACACGCACACAAACACATTGACACGTACACAACCCCCACATGTTTTTCTCTGCAGAAAAATCCTCTGGAACACTTCAGGATGCTTGAATACAGGGAAAATGCTTGTTTTCTTCTGCAAAGAAGAAGAAAACCCAACAATGATTACTTGTCCTTGCTTACAAAGATGGAATAGGCAAGGATTTACATCCCTAATGGAAAGTGTTGATTCCAACAAGTCAGCCAGCTATGCCTTTCAGAAGAATACTCCAATCTGAACTTATTTTTCATTTCTCACCCCAACAATTGGTCATGATTCCATGGCCACTGAGGGTGCATCTACATTGTAGAAATAATGCAGTTTGGCACCACTTTAATTGCCATGGCTCCATCCTACAGAATTCTGGTATTCTGTATCAGAGGTACCACAGCTTGCTGGCAGAGAAGTCTGAATATCTCACAAAACTACAGACCCCAAAATTCCATAGCATTGAGCCATGGCAGTTCAAGTGGTGTTACACTGAAACATTCAAAGGTAAAACAAATCTAGATAAAAGCACATGCAAAAACATACATTAAAATGTACAGAAAAGTAATTGTTAAACTGCAATTCAGCTATCTGCAGTGTTAACACCATTTAAAGAGAATATCAGTGTGGAGTAGTGATTTAAGTGTTGGACTACAACTCTGGAGAACAGTGTTCGATTCTCAGCTCAGCCATGAAACCCACTGGGTGGCGTTCAGCAAGTCACATGCTCTCAGCCTCAGGGGAAAGCAATGGAAAACCTCCTCTGAACAAATCTTGCCAATAAAAGATCGGTTCATCTCAGGGTGGCCATAATTCCAAAATGACTTGAAGGCACTCAGCAACAGCAAATGAGAATGCATTAAAAAGACCAAATATACAAGTATATTAAAAAGCATGTGATTAAAAAATCTTGCAGTCAGTTCTAAAAGCCTGTTGGAATAGGAAGGTTTTCTTATTTGCTGACAGAAAGACAGTGAGGATGGAGGCATCCTATCACCATCGTCTCAAAGAGAGCTCCCTAGTTCTCCAAGAGAACTATCAAGCAAAGCTTGAGAGCTTGAGAGCAGCCATGGACAAGGCCTTGTCCTATGTCCTTCTCATGGCTGTGAAGGTGAACAGACTGAGCTGCATTAGAAGATTTTAAGCTAGAAGTCTACCTATCTGAGATGATATAGTAACAGGATTCCCCTGCCAGCAGAAGATTGCATTGGATTGGTGGGGAACTTTAAGTCCTAGGACTGAATCAGCTTCTCTGGTCTTCCCTAGATAGCCACATCCTCTTCTTCATGATAGCATAGAAGTTTCCTGATTTTTGCAAAGTTTTCCAATTCTAAAAGGTTAGAATGCCTCTACTTCTAAGCTATTTGTTTAATAATGTTTTAAGGGAGGGGGAATTGTGTTTTTTATTGTAATTGTGTTTTATGCTATAAACTGCCCTGATTGGGCAACCATTGGGCGGTATATAAATAAATATTATTATTATTATTTTTATTATTATTATTATGCTGTTTTATTCTAGCTCTTGGCCTTTGGTCCTACCCATTGCCTGAATGTGGCCCCTGAGAACATCTTTGAACTTGAATTTGGCCCTTGGACTGAAAGAACCTCCCCATTCTTTGGATTGTATGATTATTTTGGTCCTTTCCAACTACATAGTTCAAGGGATTTGTTGTTTGCTTACTTTTTCCCTTTCTTTCTCTGATTAGACTAGCACCCAGATTTTCATTTTCTGATAAAATATGTCCATGCAGATTTAGCACATACAAATTGAATGCTGGCTCACAGACCAGCTACATCTACTTTTAAAATTTAAAGATATAGCTGTGTTAGTTAGAATATCTTTAAATTCTAACATTATGGAAAGCAGCAAATTTAGCTGAATGAAGTGGAAAATCCATCAACCTCTTCAAGAAACTTGCCCAGATACAGACAGATATCTACTTTTAAAGTTCCTCCCAATTTGAAGTGATGCTCTTTGCAATCTGA
Source organism: Phrynosoma platyrhinos (assembly GCA_020142125.1). Taxonomy (NCBI): domain Eukaryota; kingdom Metazoa; phylum Chordata; class Lepidosauria; order Squamata; family Phrynosomatidae; genus Phrynosoma; species Phrynosoma platyrhinos. The sequence goes on from CM034704.1 coordinate 22,878,061, forward strand.
CCACAGAAGGCACATGTGAGCTTTGGCACCACGAAAGCTTAAATTTTACATTCTAAATTGATGGTGGCAGTTGTTAGTTTAAAAACATGCACTCTTCTCATAGTTACATTTTTATTTTATTTTATTTGCAATCTCTTTGGCCATCCAAAGGAGAGCCAAGTACAATAAGTAGAATCTACCCAGTGTTAATGTAAGTGTGGGGTGCAAGCAGTTTTGTCTGTCAACTGATTCTTTTTCCAGTGATGTTACATCAAGTGGTTTCCTAGTTAAGCCTCGATGTGTTTTTCTTTATAGCTTAGGACATGTTGAAACACATACCGCTTGTAACCACTGATTAACAAATATACCCTCTTTGGTATTTTTTTCCTCAGTGATCCAGGATGACATGTTCCACGTGTTTGGATAGCATTGAATTTCTCATGATAATCTACAGTAAACCAAGACACTTGACAATTAACATTGTTTTGGTTGGAAAAGTCTTGTTTTCTGTGGCTCTGTTTTGTCATCGCTAAGCACAGCGGAAATCGATATCACAGTATTATGGCTCCATGAGCAATTCTGAAGTAAGCATTTACTTCCTTTGTGATAATCAGCAAGCATCTGCAACAACAAGACACAAACCACAATGTAAGAAAATGTCCATATACCACTTGTGTTGAAATCCAACCCTAGCATCGACACACTGCCTTGTTTGGAATTGTTTGGGTAAAAAGCTTCCCACAGAAGCATTATTATTTGTCTTGCTAGTCTGTTTATTAAAATATTTGTAAGGCACCCTTCATTCTTGTAGATGTCAGGGTAGGGAGCATCAATATAATTAAAACAATAAGATAATGGAAAATGGTAAAATATATGTTGAAACATAGCATGCATCAAACATAATAAAGAAGACGGAGGCATCTGTTTTTAAAATGCCTTGGTAGTCAAAAAGTTTTCAGCATGGTTCCAGAATGATTGTAATTTTGGCATCATAATACTGTACCTTGTTGATAAAGGTATTTCACTATTGGGGCCCCACAACTAAGATTTTTCTCCTTTCTTGAGAAATAGTGTATCTGAAAAATTCAGAGGGCAGACTGATCCAGTGTTGTTGTTGTTGTTGTTGTAAAGTCAATATTGTTGCTGTTGTTATAAAGGGCAATGAACAAACATTGGTCAATGCCTAGATGGAAAACGGCTAATGTAGACTGCCTTGAATCCAATAAGGAGGAAAAGGTGGGATATGTTGTGTGTATATATATGTGTATCTGGATAGCTAAATCTGTCTTTGGCTGCATCTGCACAGCTGAAATAATCCAGTTTGACACCATTTTAACTGCCATGGCACAATGCTATGGAATTCTGGAACCTGTGGTTTGTTGTGGCACCAAGAACTTACTGAGAGAGAAAGCTAAATGTCTAACAAAAAACTGTCTGCCTGCCTCTCTCTCTTACACACACTGTCTTAATATTCCTTCACACTTCCTAATAACAGTCCCCAATCTGATTCTCTCTAGATCTGCTAGACCAGGGGTAGGCAGCTCCATAGAGTTCAGGGACAACTGTCATCCCTATCCACAAGCTACACCTGCCCATCCATGATGGAAATAACCTCTGTTTTCTTCTGTATCTCAGCCATAATGGAGACCAGATGCAATGCCACATCACTTCAGGATACCATTTTGCTCAGGAAGCAGGCACAAAGAGGGTTGATTTGGGAGAAGAGTCTTGGGAATGTGGAAGGGCATTTCTACTCATGTCCAGGTGTTTTGGCATGGTTTGAAGGAAAGAAATTCCCCTAAGATGCAATGTTGTTGTCGTCATTGTTTTAAATGGGGGTATGAAGGAGCTTTAGGAGACTGATAAGAGGCTCAGGGGCTCATTGTAGCCCATGGGATATACTTCACTGATGCCCTCCATTATCCCCAGTCAAATGGCTAAAGGTGGTGGGAATTGTACTCCTGGAGAAGCATGTCTTATGGCAACCAAGAAAAAAAAACCCTGAAAAGTGGATCCAAAGGGTGTGGAAGGACAGAGGGCTACAGAAACAGTGTTAGGGAAACATATAACCCCAGGGCTGAACTTTGCCAACCCCAGTCAAGCCAGAGTTCTCTGCTTGTACCAGCAATGGGTTTTGTGGGTGTCAGGTGGAGAACATTTTTTCACACCATTTGCTGACTGATTTTACTCATTTTTAATACCAACTGTAATGTTGGGAATTACCTAGTGACTTTCTGCATACAATGCAACTGTTCTTCCATTGAAGCATGCCCCTTTTCATAAAGCAAACATGAATGTGAACACCATTCAGTTGAAGTAATCTTTATACTTCATTGTATCAAATTGTATGATGGCCATCAGTTCATTACTATGGAAGTAGGGGTGGGGAAACTAACATGAAAAATATGAGTTTTGGAAGAAGATCCCTATCGGGTAAGATCAAACATCCATCATGCCTCGCATCTTGCTTTACAAAGTGGAGAATCATACATCTTGAAGCCCCACAACTGATGGCAAGGTGAGGTGAACCTATTTTAAGTAAGACACATTTGCTCTCTGTTATAGTACTTTTAAGATATTGCAGCCTCATATTATGTCTGAAATTGCATCTGCAAAGCGGAAATAATGCAGTTTGACGCTGCTTTAAAGGTCATGGCTGAATGCTATGGGATCCTGGGATTTGTAGTTTGGTGTGTCACAAGAGCTCCCTGACAGAGAAAGCTAAATATATCACAAAACTACAAATCCCAGAATTCCATTGTATTGAGCCATGACAGTTAAAGCATTGTCAAACTGCATTATTTCTGCAGTAGAGATGCAGCCTGGGTTTGGAATAATGGCTTGGAAAAACTCCCAGCCAGCATGGTCAATGGCTATGTTACCTGGGGGATTCTGGGACCTACAGTTCAAACAAGATCACTATTCCAAGCCCTGTGCTTTTTGCAAGATTTCTAAGACTTAACTCTTCTAAGGGTATAACAATCTTCTTCTTCAACATTCAATGAAAAGAGAAGCTCAACTTCAAGTGGGCCTTTATTGTGATTTTATGAACTCAAGGGAAAGGAGCATGATGTCAAATCATCATGGTGGATTTGTATGGAATGACTAAGTAAGGGCTACTGTAAATCCCTAGGCAAGCTTGAAGTCTAGTTTATCCAAGATAGAGTAACTGGTTTTTTTTCTTTTAAAAGCCACCCCCCGTCTTTTTTTGTTACACAGTGGAAATCTCATATTTTATCGGAAACTTTGATTTATGTTTAATAGATCTGCTACCTACTAAAAAAGACCTTGTATGAGCAAATAGGTACAGATCCACTCCATTACCTTAGGACAACTGAAAGGGGGAGTGGGACTCAAGGGTTTTGTGAAGTAATGCAATAAAACATCATTAAACACTGGAGCGTGACAAGGGAGACAGAAGGTTTGAGTTGAGAGTCAAGAGAAGTGTTTGGAACGAAGCAAGACGGACCATCCATAGGCCAGGCAAACATCTGGTTTCCATTTGGAGGAGGTCGTCAGAGGACCTCGATGTCTGTGATGTAAATGAAGAACAGAGCCCCCAACAATTTAACTGTCATCAGTATGAAGGCTTTAACGGGCATTGTAAAAGCAAAGCTGGGGCCCCCTTTGGAGGGCTCCGTAAGCTCCTGGTCTGAATTATAAGTGAGGCCGTATTACCTGAAGATGAAAGCAGGCAGGTCAATTCACTTAAAACCAGAGAATCACTGCTGCTAAGAAATGATGAGTAGCAATTCTATGCTGTTTCTTCTCCCTTTCCCTCCCTCCCTTTTAAAAAAAAGTATACACTTGCATGCTTTAGAAGACAAGGAGAGAACAACTTTGGAAGGTGTGGCCATATATAATCCAGAAGAATAATCTTTTCAGTTTGGATAAGCAACCATGGGGGGGGGGGCCTATATACCCTAAAGGCACCAGATCATGTATGATCTTGTAAGGAAGATCTTGTAAGGAAGCAGGGTCAGCCCTGGACCATACTTGGATGGGAGACGACCAACAAATACATGGTGCTTTCAGAGGAAGGAACTGACAAAACCACTGGGGGGGGGATAATTGGCAAAAAATAGCCCTTTTTATAATGAAGATTTGTGCAAACACAAAACAAGATAGATTCATGTGTGACTACCCCTACACTAACACACACAGAAAGTAGAGTAATCTTTCCACCCCTTGTTGAAATGTAGAAACATAAATGTGGAACATAAGAGCTTCATAAAGTATAGTGTTGGAAGGGGCCCCATAAGTCATTGATTCCAAACTCCCATTGGCCTTCTCATTGGCTAGTCTGAGTATTGCAAATATTTGCAAATATTTGTACCTTTTGTTTTGTTTTGTTTTTAAAAAACTCATTTAATGTATTCATTATTTTGTATTTTGGATATTGGCTGTAAATTAACTGGGTGATGTATTTGAAGGGTGGGATAGAAATGTAAGTAAGCAATACAATAATACAGTACAATGATTAATCCACTAAAAGTTATTGAATGGCTGACAGATCACTCATTTTAAACCACTTTTGAAGCATGTGAGCATGACCAAGGCTCTCTCACTCTCTTTCTCTGTATGTGTGTTTCAGAGCTTACAACACACATCTTCCTCCTTATAGTGCCTTCTGTCTTTCACTGAGCTTTCCCTCTTCAAGTAATCTAAAAAAAAATTCATTGTGAAGCTTTCAAAACAATTTATGCAAACACACATTGAGCGTAGCTATTTGTATTGGCAGCGCGTTCAACTTAACCACCTACAACAAGGAACAGATGGCCCAAGCTCTGGAATGGGCTACAAAGAAAACAGTGGGCACAAGCCCATCAGAAGGTTCCTCCGCTTTCCATTTTCAAAGATTACAGCAATGCTCATTTATTTCTTTGATTAAGCTGTTCTTTTTCATACTCATGGATCTGCACTTTTCCATTTTACAAAACAAATTCATCAGAATTTAGCATCCTCCAACTCTGTATGGTTTACAGAGCGTCTGTTTCAGGAACTGTGATCTCTTTGTCTCCAGCATACTGAAGACAGGTCATGAAAAAAAATGCAAGTGGAAAAGGGATATCATGTACAGATGTTGTACAAGAAACTGCACAAAATTAGAAACACTTTCATGACTCACAACATCCTTAACACTTGTTAGGAATACTTTTTGTCTTAGATTTAGTGTAAAAATAAAAACAGCACGCTTATTTGACCTCAAGTCAACTTTAACTTATGGTGATCCTATGAATGACAGACTCTCAAGAGCAACTAAGCTGCTTGGGTCAGTCAGAGCCATGGCTTCCTTAACTGACTCACCTCACTTGTAATGATGTTTTCCTCTTCTACTGTCTTCCTCTTCACCAAGCATAATTGTCTTTTCTAATGAGTCACATTTTTCATGATGTCCAAAGTACAACTAAGTTTACTCATCTTGGAGTCTAGTAAGAGTTCAGACATGCTTTGGTCTTAGACCCATTAATTTCTTGTTTTTAAACATTCCACAGTATCTGTAAAACTCTCTTCCAGCACCACAACAGAAGTAAAATTGCATATTGCACCCAAATAGGTACATTGTTGGTTGTGGAGGATGGAGGTATTCTGCACCTTGGTTTGCAACTATTAATCTTTTGCTATATACATTCTCACTGGTTGGCTTTGAAGTGAATAATGAACACACAGAATTAAAGATTTTTTATGCCTTGTGTCAGTTAAGAAATCAGAAGAACAGTAAGCTTTGGAAGGATAGTTATGGAGGAACTAGATAAGATCTTCAAGTGCAACAACATCTAATTAAACGACAAAGTCAGAATCATCCATGCTGTATTGTTTTCATTTTCTATGTGTAGTTGAAAAAGCTGGGTAGTGAAGGAAGTTGACCGGAAAATCAACTCATTTAAATGGAGGGCATTGTACAGATACCATGGACCACCAAAAGGTAAATGAATGGGTGTTAGAACAAATCAGGTCTGAGACATGGAACTTGTTTTCACTTGTTAGAATACTCCAGGAACATCCGAGAATATTCTGGCCCCAAAATTTCCCCCAAAGTCCCCCTTACCCGCTTTCTTTTGTAAAACCATCCAGAACATTGAATTTCAAATGGATGTTCCTGCCCCATTAGTTCATTTACGAATGAACCATCTGAAGATTCTTACAACAGGCCTACAAATTTCTCAACTCATAAATAGAAACTTAAAGGGGCCCAAGAAAACAAAAACCAGTAGAACTAATGATCATTACATCCCTGGTTGCCACAAGTCAGAGTGGACTTGAAAGCCCAGAACAACCAATTTTAGTAACTTAGGGCCTTTACAGACTGCCAGAAATAATGTAGCTTGAGACCACTTTAACTGTCCTGGCTCAATGCCAGAGAATCATGGGAATTGCAATTTTTTTCTGAGACATTGAGCCTTCTCTGTCCGAGAGCTCTGGTGCCACAATAAACTACAATTCCCATGATTCCCTAGCACTGAGCCAGGGCAGTTAAAGTGGTCTCAAACTGCATTATTTCTGCTGCTCTCACTTTTCTGGCTGCCATGACATGTTTGCTAATTGGTTTATATTGCATTTTATGATTAATTTGATTTTAATTCTATAATAATTTAATTTAGTTTTAAGGGGTGGGAGGGTTGGGGTGGGGGTGGAGGGTGCGGTGAGTTAGAATGTTTTAATTGTTGTATTTTTTAACTTGCTGTAAGCCGCCCCGATTGCTGGGCAGAGGGGCTGGTTATAAATAATATTTATTTATTTATTTATTTATTTATTTATTTATTTATTTCTGGTAGTCTGTAAAGACCCTTTGTTATCTGTAAATAGTTACTTCCAATTTGTGGCAGCAATGGCAGATTCTAGCTAACAATTTCTGAAAACAGCCTTCCTTTATTTTTATTTCAGAACAAAACTGCCCTGTTAAGGAAAGCTTAACATGGGCTATTGTTGTTTTAAAAAACAAGAAATACAGTACTCCCTAGAGGTGTTTAAAAATGCAAACTGAAAACTTCCCATGTATCAAGGTTATTACTTATTTCGTTTGTGGAGGGAGAGAGAATGTTCACCTCTTTCAGTTAAACCCCACTTTACCAAGCCTAGGAGCTGTTTTCTTTCCAATGCATTCATTAACCTCCACGAGCGAACTGGTCTAATATTCTCGCCTTAATGTTTTTCTTTCCAGACTTTTCATGTTATGTTCCTAGCATTTTTTTGCAAACCGCCTCCCTCCCCAAAAAACTCACCTGGAGAAGCTCAGCACTGTCAAAAGCAGTCAGTTGGGGAAAAGAGAAGTTATTTGCATTCACAGTAGCCTCAGTGTTGAAAAGTGCAATTTCGATTTGGGGAAATTAATGTAAGCCCTTCAAAAGCCCCCTTTGTGAACAGAAATTAATACCAGCCTAAATGTTTTTTCTCTTCCCTCCCATGCACATATTTCCTCTGTGTGTGTGTGTGTGTGTGCATGTGATAAATATTTGCATTAGATCAAGAAAAAGGCACTTACTCTGTGCTGCAAATTAAACACTGGTATGACAGGCAAACGTGTTTTGACATTTCACAGCTTTTTCAAACAGACCAACAGGACCGGCTTAGGCAAATCAAAATGGAAAGCAATGAGCAAGGCTCGATTAACTATTCCGCTATGTATGTTTCAACAAGGATCTCTTGCCATAAAGCACAGTCACAACATAGCAGTGATAGGCCATATACATCCCCTGGCCTTTCAAAACCAAAGTATGCATCTGAACTGTAGATATAGCGTAGTTTGAGATCATTAACTGCCATGGCTCCATCTTACAGAATGGTAGTTTTGTGAGGCACCAGCACTCTTTGGCAGAGGAGGCTTAAGACCAAGTAAAACTACAACTCCCAGGATTCCATAAGATGGCACTACAGCACTGAAAGTGGCACCAAACCAACTTATTTCTACAGTGGCTATGAATGTTGTTTTTTTTATTTAAAAAACATATTTTTTTGGAATACTTTTCAATATTCTTCCCATCCCTAATTGAGTCCTGGCTTAGGGAATGAAGCCCCTAGAAAAGAACTGGTTGCTCTCTTTTGCAATAAAGATGCCATGCAGCACAGCTCTATGCTACATCCTTACATTTGGGGCACCATCTCTTCAAGGCAGGGAGAAATCCCCCCTCCCACAACTTTCCAACCATATGTGATCATTCCTGCAAAGCATTCATCTCCTTTCAAAAAGCATATGTGAATCACTTCTCAACTCAGAATTTCTAAGGTGACTCATACTCCTTAAGGAAAGAAATCCATTCAAATAAAAAAAGCTGCAACACTCAAATTGGGGAAATGTGATATGGAGGTAAAATTAGTAGAACATCAGTCAATAAAGTCCATAAATTCAGGTAGCTGGATGGGAAAAAATACTAAAAAATATTAAATTACATACATCAGCCAAATTGAATTAAAAAGAAGTGGCAGTCTTGCACTGAAAAGTTGCATAGAAATGCTTTCATATTGACCAATCAATCAATCAGTCAGATATGTTAAGTGATCCAAACTACCTCTTCCTTTACCTTATGAAAACTTGAGAGTCTACTACTGCTATTTAGCCTGCTAGGGGGGAATCATGCAGGTGATTTCTTGGCACAAAACCCCCCAGAATTCCTCAGAATCACAATCATGCTGTGAATTGTAATCCCAAAATTCAACTCATTCAAGTTCTGTCAATGCCCATTCCCATTTAGGCTTTCCAGCTTATAGTACCTGGATTCTTGTGCTAAGGCTGAATCTTGTTAATTGTTGTGTGCATGCATGTTTAATGGTGTGTGTTTCATTCTAGTTTTAATTTATTATTATTGTTATTATTATTATTATTATTATTATTATTATTATTATTATTATTATTATTATTATTATATTTCTTGTCTATCCCATTGGATTTCCTATTTCTAAGTATGGAGGTTTTGAAAGCTGGACAGTGAAGAAAGTTGATATGAAGAGAAGCAACTTATTTGAAATGTGGTGCTGAGAAAAGTTCAACAGATACTGTGAATAGCTAAAAAGACAAATAAATAGGTCCTGAAGCAAATCTAGCCTCAATTCTTCCTAGAAGCCAAGATGACTACACTGAGACTGTTGTACTTTGGCCATATCATGAGAAGACATGACTCACTAGACTCAAGGAGGATTGCAAAGTTTAAAATAAGTACAACAAAAGTACACAGAGGCATAAATACAAATACAAATATTATTTAAATGTAATTTAAATCATTTAAAATAATTTCATAAAAGGGAAAATCTAACACTGTTTCCTCTGAATCTATGACGGTGGCTAAAACAGGCTTTTATTCAAAAGCAAAAGTGATCTTCCATTCATTTTGTTTTAAAAGGGATGGACCAGGGGGCATAGAGGTTTTACAGTCAAAAAAGAGGCAAATGAATCCACCAGCCCCCCCCCCATAGTTGTCCACCTTTATTTAAAAACTGTGTGTGTGTGGGGGGGTATTGTAGGATTATGACATCCAAAGGTTTAGCATTATCTTATTTCCCCACTGTTGTCTATATCCCACAAACACAATGACACTGATGCAATGACAGGCTGAAATAATTATAGAATAAATGGATTTTCAAGTCCGGTTATTTCAAAGAAATACATTTTGCTTGAACAATGACATCACCGCCAAGGAAGCCTGGACACTCCGTGATCAATTGTGTTTGTGTGTGGGGCAGGGGAGACATTTCCTAGGTAGGAAAAAACAAAAACCTTTCAGTTATCCTTTTCCGCTAATAACCACTGACAATGGACCATTATCTCCCCCATCCTGCATGCCTTGTTGTGCCTTTAATGTGTATAATTAACAAGATTAGTTAAAAGAGTCCATCGCAAGGGGATCTTTAATGTGGCAAGATCATTAATTTTGAAAGTCTCATTTTATCTCGCATTGCTGAAATAACATCACCTAGAGCTTTGGTTCTGCATAAGCTGACTATAAAATGATAGATATACTATGATCAGATTTTGCTTTAAGCCAGATTTCCCTTTACTGATTACCCACCCCTTCCCATGGCCAGTATTTAACTGTGATGAACCAGGATGGGACATTTTAGCCCCCAGAGTCATATTTGGCTGCAGAACCCAAAGAAAACTGAACCTACATGGAAGACACTCTATACATAGAGAGATGCTATAAAATGGACCACCTGTTCCAAAACTGTATGTCTATGAATTATTAAAATTTCCCAATTCCACAACTTAAATTCTAACCAAATGGGCATCCCATCCTAAAACAAGCAATGAAAATAGAAAAATATATGTAAAGTGGTATTGTATGTTGGTGGCTAAAATTATATATTGGTGACTAAATCTGGAAACATGCAACACTTAATTTTGAATTTGTATTGCATTTATATTGTACTTTTAAAGTTGTAATCCACCCAGTTCCATCTGCAGAGGGGTGAGATAATCATCATCATCATCATCATCATCATCATCATCATCATTGTTGCCAGAAGAACTGTATGTAATGGGCAAGATTCTACATCAGATTGCAAGGACCACAAACATTTCCACATGGAGTAATGCCTTGTTCTATGAAACCCTTGTGTTGAATAGGGAGGCAATTCATTACCAAGCTTCTTCTTGAAGGAAACAACACATATTTTTAATCATTTATTTCTGGTATGAAAAAGTCCTTGAAAACCATGCAGTTTGCAAAGTCAATTCACAATTCAGGACTTATTCTGTGCAAAATTCACATTTGGCTGATGTATGCAGAAAGCAGTAGAAATATTATTTCCAGCACAGAACGGTGTTCAGTTTTTTGCCCACATGCACATTTTGCACAGGATAAGTCCTGAAATGTGAAAATTCTCATCAGTCCAGGATTCCTTTCATTAGGGTCTCTCAACACTCGACAAACTTTTTTTTTCAATATTCTTTTCCACCTTTAATGTTGAATTACAATTTTATTCAACTGCACCAAAACACCAAGTGTTCAACTGAATAATTTTTGGGGCGATTCAGTAAAACTCAGCCTAAATTCTGATTTCTTGACTGTAACCTCCTTCTTGATTGATATTGATCCAAGGTACGGGAATTCTTTTTACTATTTCACTTTCCTCACTGTATAGATTGGGTCAAAAGATATGTAATCCAATGGATTCAATTGTTAGGACAAACAATAGGATTTAGGTCCTCAATTGCACTTCTTTGGGAGGAATCTCTTCTACCTTGCTGCACAAGAAAACTTCTCAGTGCTGGTGCATACCCCAATGTCTATTATATATCTGGGGGAGTATGGGGAGAAACTAGGGAACAGAAAAGAACAGTGGTATTCACAGAACCATGACATGGTGCAGTGCTGCAGCTGGGAGAAGACAACAGGCACCCAATGTTAAAGGAACTCTCCAAGAGTTTATCCTATTTTGACAATAGAGTTCAGTACCCTGGAAAGCTCATTGGGCTAAAATATGAAGTGGATTCAGTACCCCACTGACATAGGAGCCATCTGCCACCACTAAAGATTCCCTAGTCCATCTATATCACCAAGATTCTTCCAAAAAGGCTGTGTCCAAAGTGGAAGAGTAGAGACAGGAGTGTTCTCCGAACACCTTTTTGCAAGAGTAGATCAATTTGCATGATTTATTAAAAACACACACAATGCACCCAATCACAGGTCGTACAGTAAATATTAATTATATTGTTATCAACCATTTCCTTTTCAAAAAAATGCAATTTCTTTCTACCAGGTCTTTCTTGATATCTTAACTAAAGGTGTATTTGCAATCCTATTACAACAAGTTACAATTTGAGCAATGGATCTCCCATAATAATTGAGAAACAGGACTGACTTCATATCAACTGTATCCTGCTGAACTAATGAGATTGCTCATTTCATAACTTTGGTTCCATTTTTTATTATTTCATGGCAGTGGTGGGGGGAACCCTGGAAAGTCCTTATCCATTTTATGAAGAAGAAGGAAGGGGGGAAACCCACACACCAAACCTTTGTGAAATTCATTAAATAAGCATAAAAAATTCATTAAACAAGTGAATTGCATTCATGGCAGCTGCGATGCAAATGCCCTTTCCGCAATGTAAAACTCCATATTGGTTTAACCTTTCATGTTCTGTTATTTCCATGTGGAGAAATATATATATCTTTATTCAAGGAATGAAAATTAAGTGCTGATCCCTTGATCTCCAGCCTGAGTAAGGTAGATTGGCCAATATAAACAAAGACTGCTGAGCTCCAAACATCCTTGTTCTTATGAAGCCTGGTTCCCACAAAGAGCAGATGAGGTGGTCAACCCTTAGTGTGTTGGCTCTATCACTTTAGACTTCTGTTCAGGGCTGCTGTGATTTCATGTATCTCAACACATGATGGTAGTGGTGGTGGTGGTGGTGATTTTGATGAAGACAATAATGTCCTGCAAACAAAAAATGGGATTGCCAAGTATCTAGTTCAGGCTTCACTTGATGCACTCACCTTCCATGGTAACAGGAACTTCTTTGGATACAAGACCATTCAGTTGTGTGTTTATTCCAGATTTTGAAAATCATAACAGAAAGCACAGCAATAGGCTCACTATTCAATTTAGCATTGCTTCATTTATCCATTAAAGTGGAATGGGATCAATTCAAGTGAAACATTAAATAAAAATGGTCATGTTTAATGTGTCACTGGTTGCTTTGTTGGCTTTTCTACAGCAGAGTGACATGATCATTCCATCCTGGAGTGACTCTGTACTACACAGTTGTAGCATTTCACTACTACTTTAACTGCTATTTGTCATTGTGGCTGTGTGCCTTCAAGTTGTTCCCAGCTTATTCCAACTATGGAACTTCAATGTTTTGTACTCAATAAAAATGGTAGCAAATGTGTGCATGAAGAAACCTATGCACACACACACACACAAACACTTTCTCCAGTCACTTATTCATAAAATATATCTCCCTCCAAGAGCCTCTCTGCTTGAGCAGGCCCCAAATGATACTTGAAGGCATTTATCTTAACCATTATTAGATTTTGGTTTAGGTCTCCCTCGACAATTTAGTCTGGCAATCAGGCCCTGGGGTTCTTCCAAGATGCTTAAATACAGCTCCATTTTAGAGAATAACATTTAACCCAAGGCAAAATAAAACAAAGCAAAATAAAATAAAAATCATTTTACAGTAGCTTTGCACATCCATTATGTTTATATGTATTTGTCTGTTTATGTGTATAGGCACCCATATGTATGTGTGTGTGTGTCCTTTATACTTTCCCTCCCTTCACTACCAATTACTAATTTAACAGACAGAAATACAGCTATGTTTTATTGATGGTTTCAATGGTAAATTTCCCTTCCGTACACGCTCAGTGAGCATATACTGAGATCAAATAGGCAAAAGCACACAATCTTGGTGCCTAAGGCTTCAATGCCAAATCTGCTTACCAGGGACATAAACCCTATTGAAAATTCATGGGTAGAGGTAGCTTTGGAGTAAGAATGGATGGCACCACAAGCTTTTGCAGAGAAACATGATTAAAAATATAATCATATATATTGTTTATTCAGAAGTAAGCCCCATTGAGCTTAATGGATCTTTCTTTAGAGTAAGCATGCTCACGGTCACACTATCATTCCATCTGTTGTTAAACTGCATCTCTCAGCATTCCTCACCATAAACTCTGATGCCTAGGCCTCGTGGGATTTGTAGTCTATCAACATCTGGAAGGTGACACAATTTCCATCCCTGCCCTATTAAGTGTACTCTGGATCACAGCCTTACCAGGCCATACATATTGCCAAAATGGAATGCTTCTGCTTATTTGAAAAGGTATAGTTTTGGGCAAGTCACACTCTCTCAGCCACTGGAGAAGGCAATGGCAAACCTCCTCTGAAATAAATCTTGCCAAGAAAACCCCAGGATAGGTCCACCTCAACGTCACTATAAGTCAGAAATACTTGAAGGCAAACAACAACAACAACAGTGTGGATCCTGTCGCCTCCTCCTGTGCCATTATGGAATGATTTGATCCTATTTCTGTCAGCTAAGGATGTGGTTTAGTGTCTTGTGAGGAGCTGCTTTCAAATTAGGTTAACATCAACAGATTGTAAAAATTAAAGAGATACAGAACCCTTTTAAAACAAGTATCAAAGAATGCAGAACCACCAGTAAGCCTTTTTCTCTCCCCCCCCCACCATTAGTTCCATACAACAGGGCTATCCTGTTCTCTCTTTTGCAGACCATGGTGGTTGAATCTCTCACTGACATCAAACTTAAAACAGCTGCAAACAGCATGGGCCAATTTGCATTCTTTCACCTCCCCTCCTCAAAATGATCGCATTTAGATCAACCTCAGTTGGGAAACTAGGGCCGATGCAGACAGCCCATAAGGGGTGGCTCTGTGCTATCTCTGGGAGTGATGGATCGGGGACACGGCAACCACACACTGCAGCCCCGATCCTCCTTTTTGCTCCCCCCAAAAGAGCAGGAAAATGTTGCGCCTTTTTGGGGTGACAAAAAGCCACCTTTAGTGCTGCCATCATGGCTCTTTTGCACTCCTTTGGCACAGCATGTCTGCACATTGCGCCAAGAGGGCACCCTAATGCTACATGTCATGCACTCAGACATGCAGCATCAGGGCAGAGTCGGGGCAGCTGGCGTGTGGTTGCCCCGTCGCAACTCAACCCCCAGGCCGGCCTAAAGTGCCGATCTGAATCCCTCCTAAATTCCATCAATGAACTAGTTGATGCTTTACAACAGGAGTGGGCAGAATAAGACCCACAAGCTGCATGCAGACCCTGGACTCCAACTTTGTGACCTCTTGAGATGCATTGACACTGTAGAAATAATGTAGTTTGGCACCACTTTGACTGCCATGCCCGCATCCTTCAGAATCCTGGGATCTGTAGCATTGTGAGGCCCCAGCACTCTTGGGCATCCTCTTTCTCCATATAACTGGTAAATGTGGGGAAGCTAAAATGTACTTTTTCCAATGTATGGCCCTTGGAGTCTTCAGGGGCATCCTTTCTTCAGTCCTAGTCCACTTTTTTTTTCCCCTCTGTTCACTGCCTACTACTAGAAAGAAGAAGAAAAATTACACCACACAAAACTCAAACAAACCCTTTACACAGAAGCAATATAAATACAAAAATATTTGCCAGGGGTGCAAAGTTTTCAACCAGGCAAATTCATTCCTATTATATCAATGGGTAAATTACACAACAAGCTATTTAAGGCACAAAAGGAGGTTATAGTGTAGCCGCAAACACACAAGGGAGGGAAGGAGGAGGGAGAAGGAGAAGGAACCTCAACATCACAGAAATTCCTTCATTTTACTTCTTCCCTTGTTTGCTTCTTGATGTACCATATGTTGCTGCGAGCGCTATGAAAATATTGTAATAAGATCATAATTATAAGGTTTGTTGAATTATAGAGCAAAGACCCTACTTATTTACATGTAAATGTGTACATTGCTAATTGAAGCATCACAAGCTCTCTCTCCAGTAAAAATATTTATCAACCAGAAGTTGGAAAACTCTCATTCAAACCTTGAATTGGATTCAAAAGGCAAGCAGTTACTTACAAAAGCCACTGCCCCACTCACCTAAACCTGCCAACTTTTATGTTTCAGTCTATGTTATATGAAATATTACATGTTAATGAAGTAGGGTTGGAAAGACGGTTCTAAAAACATTCCAAAATTGCCAAAAATCACAGGGTTTTTTAGTGCCAGGTAACCCTGATGATGGTTGCATCAGCACCACAGAAATAATGCAGTTTGACACCACCTTAACTGCCATTGCTGAATGCTATGGAATTCTGGGATTTTTAGTTTGGGAGATATTTAGCCTTGTCTGTCAGAGAGCTCTGGTGCCACAACAAACTACAAATCCTAGAATTACATAGGATGGAGCCATGACAGTTAAGGCATGGCAAACTGCATTATTTTCTGTGGTGTAGATGCAACTGTTGAGAATCCTAGATGGGCCAGAATCTTCCCAGTTTGGGACTTATTCTGATTGAAAAATCTCTCTCTCTTTGTTTTGCCATGTGTGTTAAGAAAATTGCATTTTCTGTGCAGAAAACAAGTTTCCTGAACAGACTTTCTGGACAGAAAATAATATTACTACATAGAAAATGGCATTTTCTGGACAGAAAATTATCTATCTAAAGGGACAGTGTTAATATCAGAACACAATCATAATAACAACCCTTAAGCAAATGCATCAGTAAGCAATATAATGAAATGTGATAGTAATTTCATTTGTAAAATATACAGGAAAAACCAATTAGGGCAAAATTGTTAATACTGAGAGTAGAACCTGCATAATAGCCATGGTGTTGGAAGACCTGGTTAAGGGAGATCAGCCAAGCAAGGCATTGCCTGTTCTAAGCCTAGTCTCACTTTTATTTTAAGGCTAGCTACCTCTGATAAAGATAGATAGCCTATATATAGTTTTCCTTGTCTCACCTTATGTCCTTTCATTGCTGCTGGCAGTGGCGAGGGATATGTGAATCTGTCAAGCTTGAGCATGCTGGATCATAGAATCATAGATTTGGAAGATGCCACAAGGGCCATCCTTTCCAACCTCTTGCCATGGAGAATACACCATAAAAGCATTCCCAAAATATGGCCATCCAGCCTCTGTTTTAAAACCTCCAAAGAAAGAGACACCACTACTTTCTGAGGCATCCTTTTCCACTGTCAAACAGCTCTTACTGTCAAGAAGTTCTTCCTAATGTTGAGCTGGAATCTCTTTTCCTATAGTTTGCATCCATTGCTCTGTGTATTAGTCTCTGGAGCAGCCACAAACAAGCTTGCTCCATCCTCAATAGGTAAAAGGTTCAAGTTTCCCCTTTGACAAGTTTGTCAAGTCATGTCCCACATGATATAATTGCAAATATTTAAACATGGCCATCATGTAACCACTGAACAGGCCTTTCCTGGGTAGATAACCGGCCAAAGAAAACGTTATGCCCAACCCTGATTTCCGCTACAGTTATTTTAATGTATTTCTCATTTATTGTTAGTCTGTTATTTTTAAGTATGTTTTAAACTT
Organism: Phrynosoma platyrhinos; assembly: GCA_020142125.1. Lineage (NCBI taxonomy): Eukaryota > Metazoa > Chordata > Lepidosauria > Squamata > Phrynosomatidae > Phrynosoma > Phrynosoma platyrhinos. The sequence continues at coordinate 22,895,038 of CM034704.1, forward strand.
TGATTAATTGTATTTTAGAGGGGGGATTATTGGGGGACAGGATTGTTTGTTTTATTGTGTAAGCTGCTCCGGTTGTATTATACAGAGAGGCGGAATACAAATAAATGTTATTATTATTATTGTGACTTAAAGGGAGCCTCTACCTCACTGCCCCACATTGCTTTATTATTATTATTATTATTATTATTATTATTATTATTATTATTATTATTATTTCTATTCCACCTTTTCCCAATGGGAATCAAAGTGGATTACAACAGGTATATAAAACATACAGATTAAAATTACAGTCAAGGTTAAAAGGGGAATCCCCTATCCCAACCCTCCCCCCATCAAAATAAGAAAAAAGAAGAGAAAAAAGAAATGTGATGGATGCATTATTATTATTATTATTATTATTATTATTATTATTATTAACCTTTTCTTCCACAGGCTAAACAGCTCCCTAAGCCACTCCTGATAGGTCATGGTTTCCAAAACTTTTCACTATTTTGGAAGCCCTCCTCTGGACATGCTTCCGCTTGACAATATCTCTCAATATCCAACTCCTGCCTTGTCTTGTCATGATTTGCTATGTAATAGTTACCCAGCCCTTGTCTTTCTCCCCCTTTTCATTCTTCTGATTCTTTCTCCCTCTTCCAGCCTTTACATAGAAAGTTACAGTGGCATGACTAGGGGGATGCATGGGGAATAGCCCACATCGGGTGACAACCCAGAAGAGGGGTGACACCTGGCCGAATGTCCCCAACCTCTCTGTTGTTTGCTGTTTACTCATGAGTAGAGCAATGTAGGGCAGTAAGGTGGAGGCTCCCTTTAAGTCACAGCCCCAGAAACCCTGTCCCCCCCCCATACCATGTGGCACCCATCTTATGGGGTGGGACAGGGTTTCTGGGGCTGTGACTGGGGGTGTTGTACATGTTTCTGCACAGATTTCTGCCCCCCCATGTGTTCATTTTTGTATGTGATGGATGCATTTTTATATACAACCCACCACTGACTGAAGTGTGATTTGTACTGTTTTCAAATTGATGCAACTGGCATTGAATATATGGGGGAAATCACATCGGCCTTCCAAAAGTATTTAAGTCTTTTTGGCTGAATCTATAAGGAAACACTTTTTACATCTTTTATTTTGGTTTTATGGCTGTGTAACTTAATTGAAAAGTATGTTATATGCCAATGTTGGACGATATTCCAAAATACTGTCATTTTTTTCAAAAAATTAAAAATCACCAATGAGAAGCAGATGATCTAAATTTTCATTCTATCTAAAATATAAAGGGCCAACCACATTTTCAAAAAGAAACAAAACAAAAATGAAAAAGAATGCAATTCTAAAAGTGAATGTAAAAATATGAAGGAATAATTGTCTCTGTCCTAGTTTGGATTTTCTGAAGTAAATGTTCTGCAATGCCCTTGTAAGATCTCTTTCTCTCTCTCATTAAAGACTTGGTTATGAATCACCCTCATGGTATCTCTAAATGGCTGATCAATAGAATATTTTCCCATAAAACATTTAGTTTGAAATCTTATTTTAAGTGCATTAGAGGGGTTTTCTTTTGTGCACCAAATGAATGAATGTCATAATACATTGTCATCAAATATGAAAGAAATACAGCTCGGATGAATTGTCATATTTATTTATGAGTCTATAAAAACACATTGTGAAAGTCTTGGCACATTTTTGGGGGATGCCAGCTTGAACTCTGAAGCAAAGTTAAAAGCCTTAAAGGCAATGAACCCTTGATTTATTATCAGAATGTTTTTAATTGCAGTTGCAACGAGTCACAGGTATAAAAGAGGTTTCGACTTTAATGGCCATGTCTCTTGTGAGATTTTTCCTTCCCCTTTAAAAATGATATACTTTCAAGATTTTTCCCCTTTCTATTGATTTGGCAAGATTTACTGTAGATCATTGCTCCTGGGGTATGGAAACACAAATGGTTCCAGATTCCCAAGAGTACCAGCATGAAGCACATGATACAACCAGAAAGGTTCCATCTTCAGTGTAATACATATGTGGCCTGAACAAAAGGAAAGAAAGAAGACAATCAGATGACTTTTGAAAGAACAGTTGATGGACTGGATCCAAACTAAGTCCTGCTTAAAACAAACATGTGGAAATCAGTGGAACTAACTTAAATCACATTGATTTATATGGGTCTACTCTAAATGTACATTTATGATGGTTTCTGCATGGGCCAGGATACTTTGGGAGCAGCACAGAGGCCGGCCTGGGCACACCAAGCCCACACCATGCAGTGTCACGATGTCCTTCTGGCACAACAGAGGCTGGCAAAAGGGAGGATTGGGGCCAAGGCATCCGGCAGCCTCGGTCTCGATCCTCCACTTCCCGGGCAGCCCAGGGCCATCCGTCTGCATCCCCCCCATCCTGGCCCCAGAGTTGCCGTGACCTCCCCACATTATCTAGAACCCTCTATTCTGATGCACACATACATCTTGTTGTGCCATCCAGTGCAGGCACTGCCACCTTGGGTTGCTCTGCTCACAACCTCCATCAGAGGGAGTAACACATGGCGCTGGCAGCCACTCCAGTTGGCACAGTGGGACATGTTTTAAATAAGTGCCCAGCATTGAAACAGAGGATTCCAGATCTTCCCAGAAGATCCAGAGCAACTAATGACAGTGGTGTCACTAGGGTTGTCATCACCCAGTACAGCAACTCATGCTGTCACTCCTAATGACCTCCTCCCATACCACAGCATGCAAAATCCTTAGTAATATTTTTGTACTAATGTTACTCATGAATCATAATTCCCCTATATCATTGATGTATGAAAAATTGGTGAAATGTGATGTTTTTAGAATTTTTTTAAACAAAAAGAATGGGGAAAAACTGGGGCCTCTCCTTTTTCCTCCCACCAAGCCTTGCCTCACTCACACCAGCTCTTCAGGATTTTAAATGGACACAAGTGAATGCCATAGGCCATTTCTGCGAAAAGGAAGATGTCTGGGGAGCAGTGATGTAACCTCCCTTTAGAGTGTCACCAGGTGTGACCCAAACCCCTTGCACTCTTCAAGAGATGCCCCTGAGTAGTGACTTCTTATACTCTATTTTTAGAGGGGTATACCCTGAGTTTGGTACTGAATGAGCTGGATGACATCTGGACTGTTTGCACTAGACTCTGAGGTCAGGCCCTACATCATCCAGCAGCAGCAACAGCAGTAACAAAATACTGAGCCACATTTTCACAATGTGCTGATGCAATGAAGAGCCCAAGCTAAGCCTCAAATGAAAAGGGTGGGTAAAGACTTTTAGCTGAAGGGCTAAATTTAATTCAGAAAAAATCAACTGGTAGACCCAAAGGAAATGGATGGGACCTAAAAAAGCAATTGTATTTTAGTTTAGTGTTCTTAGTGCCAGTAACAAAACCAAATGTTGTTGACTCATGGTGACCCTATGGATGAGGCATCTCCAAGACCCCCTATCCTCAACTGCTCTGCTCTGTCCTTGCAAATTCAGGCCCTGATGGAGTCTATCCATCTGATTGTGGTCTTCCTTCCTTCCTATGGTCTTCTACTTCCCTAGAAGTAATGTTTTTTTTCTAATGTGTCATGCCTTCTTGTGATGTGACCAAACTATGACAGCCTCAATTTCATCATCTTGACTTCCCAGGAGAGTTTAGACTTGATCTGTATTAGGACCCATCTGTTTGTCTTTTTGGCCATCCACAGTATCCTTAGCACTCTCTCCAGCACCACATGTCAAATGAGTTGATCTTCTTCCTGTTGGCTTTCCTCACTATCCAGCTCTCACATCCATACATTATGATAGTGAATACAATGGTGAGGGACTAAATTTCCCCTTCAATTCATATTTCTAGTTTAGTTTCATACCATCAACTTCTCCAGACAACGTGTTGGATTTTTCCTTGACTGATAAATGATTATGCATTATATTCAATCAAGTTAGGTGCCATATGCTACACAATGATCTACCGTCTCTTGAACCAAAGGCTCCTTATTTCTGCCTCTGCACATTAAACAATTAAAACCCTTCCTCTCTACTGTCATAGATGCCTTCTTGATATTCCACATATTCTTGGGATCTTCCTTTCTCCCATGCCTTTCCAGTGGGCAATCACTGTTGAAAAAAGGCAAAATAATAGTTGGATTCCACAAATAAAGCAGCACATACTCCAGTTTGTCAAAACAATTAGTGTTCATTTTGAGTTTATTCAGTTAGATCTGCAGTGACTGATCAATATAAATTATGTATTAGGGCTGTCCAGATGTACTTGTTTATTCATGCATAGACTTGAAGAATTTCTATTTTCTTCGTGCAACAATACATATGGAAACACAAGAACCAGACTTGAAAAATCAGAAATCTGCTTTGGTTGCAGCAGTGTTTTGACTCCCAGGACTGTTTCCTAAAATTCTGACCTCTTGAATCCTCTTTTATGTCTCTTGTTGTCCAGTTTGTCCACCCCACATTTTAAATAAAGAATGATATTTAAAATGCTTGTTTCAGTTCACCCACTTTTTTTTCTGTTATTCGCCTTCCTACTTGAAAAGGTAAAGATTTGACTCTCAACATTCAATGAATTGCTTTTTAAAATAAAGAGCCATTATAAAAAAAAACATTTTTTTAAAAAATCCACAAAATTAAAGATTATGTACAAAGTTGAAGTTCTAATAAAAATAAAATAGAATGACTATTTCTAACCCACGCAACTTCTCTAATTGGAATGTCATTTCTAATAGCAATAAAGCCAGCAAAATGGTTTCACGGAAACACAGACAAGGGCTTTAGGCATGCAATTTATATACAAATGTGTGTGTGTGTTTGTGTTGTATATAATACAAACAAGAATATCTGCAAATAACACACATGTAATTAAGAGAAATGGGGTTTAAGCATTGAGCTGGTACCCCAATGATTCCAGTAAAGCCTTTCTGATCAAAATGTCTTTGCTGGAAAGCTGCAGGGGGGAGAAAAGATCTCCCACCTAATTTTAAGCCATCTAGAAAATCAAAATTATTTCTCCATGAAATCGGGGCTGGGATCTAAGAATCCATTAATGCAAGGCTGATGCCAATGTTTACAACTCCCTCTAAGAAAGAGGTTTGAAGATTTCTGACACACTCCTTCCTTCCCCAGCCTGCTAAGTGAAAGGAAAGAGATTCAGCATGAGCAGATGAGGAAATGGAGAGCAACAAAAGAAGACATGTAGGAAAAGAGTAGAAGTTGCATAGGGTTCCTCCTCATATGCTGAGTTCCAGAAGATAATTTTAAAATGGTCATTTACTGCAATGTTAGTCCAAACGCATGCCCATACATTATGGCACGGAAAAATCACCAAAGAGCAGTAAGAGAAAGAACTTAATTGAAACATCGTACAAAGATATTCTCAGCTGCCGAACACCTTGCAGGTAATTTAATCCTTTTTTTTCCCCTGTCTTAACTTTTTAATTAATGAATGTATGGATTTGCATTATCTAAATTAAAGAATTGATTCCTCAACTATGGAATGATTGTGTGGTTTTATGTTTTTCCATTTGCTTGTAAAGACTTAAAGTAGGAGGGAGATGGGGATATACTGTATTTACATGTACAACAACCCCAAGATACCTATCTGTGATTCAGGGTGGTATGTCATGCACTCTTTCACAATTTGTTGGTAAAGATCTGAGTAACGTGACCAGAACATTTCTCAGTATGCATTTAAAAAAAAAATGATCTTACATATAAATGCACACAGAACAACTGCTGAGCCAAATGATTTAGAACAAGTAATTTTATTTCACTATAATTAATGCACTCTCCCTCACTAGGGATTTATGCAATTAAATAATTAGCCATAATGTCACCCAAGGGTGTTCTTAATGACATTTCATATACATTTGCCTCTCTTAATAATAGCTCAACCTCGTCGTGCTTGCATTTTGCGTGGGCGAGTGGGGGGAATATATATATATATATATATAAATCAGAATTAAAACAAATAAATTCTATTCTTTAAGTTGGATCCAAAGCTTATTTGCACTCATTGTAAAGAAAGTGAATGGATGATAGAAGAATCATCTAGGACTTTTAATGCACATTATTAAGCTAAACGGATAGCTTTGGATTATTATGGGCAAGTGTCTGAAGAAGAGGAGGAGGAGGAAAAGGAATAGGAGGAGGAAAAGAGAGAGAGAAAAATTTTAAACAAGAATGCAAATAGAATGAAAAGGATGTCTCAGCTGCCTTAAAGTGAAGTGAAACTGCTCTTTCAATTCCTATGATGTTTTTATGCATCTCTTTTAAGTTCACTGGATCAGATCTGAAAAGCCAGTGAGAGGCCTGTTGCATGAGCATTGGAAAAAATGAGCTGCTTTAACTCTTCTGCCTGCTTCTTTCCAGTTCACAGGGTTACAACTAACCATCCGCTAGGCTTGTTTCTCACGTTACACAAAGCAACAAACCCATTTTGTGTGTACACACTGCAAGAGAGTTTGCCAACCTCTGCGTGTGAGCTTGTGTGATCCTTGTATTCTCCAATGCCTGTTTGCTACATTCCCACCTGACATTTTTAAGAGTACCATTAAACATACACAGAGAGAGCGAGAGAGCACATAGGTGTGAATATATATATATATATATATATATATATATATATATATATATATATAGTGTGGCTCAGTCTTATGTCATGTGCATAATAAATAAATACTGAAATCAATTCAAAATGAATGATAATTGAATAAAATAAAAACAAAGACCAATCAGTGTTTACAGTTCCGGATGGAGGTTTTCAGACTGGCATGGGTTAAATTTTGGAGCTACAGTTTCTCAAACTTTATTTCTTGATTTAAAACCAATTATTATTATTTTTGTCCAAAAACCAGAACAAGATGTTCCTGCTCCCAAAAGTTTCTTTGTAGAATTTTATCCAAACAGACTCCACCTTTTGCCCCCGGATATACAGTTCCCATCTGATCTTGGAAGCTAAGCAGGGTCAGCCCTGGTTAATACTTTGATGGGGGACTACCAGTGAACGCTGTAGGCTCTATTTCAGAAGAAGGAACTGGCCAAACCACCTCTGAATATTCCTTGCTTCAGAAAACGCTATGAAATTTATTGGGTCGGCCATAAGTCAACAGGTGACTTGGAGGTACTTACACACATATACACCCACAAACACTGGTGGAAGTGGTCTGAGGTTATTTCTTGGGTCCCAGAAATGTTTAAACCAGGAGTGGTTAAAGATCAGTCCACAGACTTCATACAGCCCTCCATGCCTCCATTTTGTAGCACCTGGCACCTTAAGTCTAATTTTTTTTTAAAAAAAAAATGAATTGTTGGGAACTTTGCATTGGCTCTTCCAGTGGGAAATATCTGGAACAAGTTGGGAAGCAGCATCTCTAAGGGCCAATGAAACCCTAGAAAATCTTCACTTTTCAAAGCCAGAGGCAAAGGAGAGAAAGGAAACAAAGGTGTTGGTTACGGGAATCAGTTGCACTTAGATCAATAGTATATTTTTTAGTGGGAGTGAGTAGCATGTAGGGACTTCCATATCTTGGGGGCGG